>WFAB01002419.1:0-39581 GCA_018977245.1 Lethenteron camtschaticum | reverse complement strand
AGCGTGGTGCAGGGAGTGGCCTGTACCACGGTGTGGTGGTGTCGCTCTCTCACGGTGAAGTACCGTCGCTCTGTGCCGGAGTGTAGCGTGCTGCACGGAGTGTACCGTAGTGAACGGACGCGCTGCACCGTCGTGTGTGATAACCGTAGCGTACTGTGCCGTACTGTACCCGTGACGTGTGGGCATACTGTACCATACTGTATCAGTGATGTGGGTGATACAGTGATGATGGTGGTGGTGGTTGTGATGATGATGGTGATGATGACGATGGTGGTGATGGTGGTGGTTGTGATGATGATGGTGATGATGACGATGGTGGTGTTGGTGGTGGTTGTGATGATGATGGTGGTTGTAATGATGATGGTTGTGATGATGATGATGGTGGTTGTGATGATGATGGTTGTGATGATGATGATGGTTGTGATGATGGTGATGATGACGATGTGATGTTGGTGGTGGTTGTGATGTCAGCTCACCCCACGCGATGAATCTGCGGCTTTTTACCTGGAGAACCACATCTCAGCCAACGACCTCCTCGCCTTCGTGTTCGAGACCAAGGAAGACATGGAGACCTTCCTTAGAGTGGTGAGTGGGTGGGTGAGTGGGTGGGTGAGTGGGCGGGTGAGTGGGTGAGTGAGTGGGTGAGCGGGTGGGCGGGTGGGCGGGTGAGCAGGTGGGTGGGTGAACTGCTGGATGGGTGAGCGGGTGGGTGGGTGGTTGAGTGGGTGGGGTGGGTTGGTGGGTGAGTGGGTGGGTGAGTGGGTGGATGGGTAGCTGGCTAAGCAGGTGGGTGGGTGGCTGAGTGGGTGGCTGAGTGGGTCAGTGAGTGGGTGGGTGAGTGGCTGGGTGGGTGGGCGGCTGAGTGGATGGTTGGGTGGCTGAGTGGGTGGCTGAGTGGGTGGGTGAGTGGCTGGGTGAGTGGCTGAGTGGGTGGGTGAGTGGCTGTATGGCTGAGTGGGTGGGTGGGTGGCTGAGTGGGTAGTTGAGTGCGTGAGTGAGTGGGTGGGTGAGTGGGTGGCTGAGTGGGTGGTTGGGTGGCTGAGTGGGTGGGTGAGTGGGTCAGTGAGTGGGTGGGTGAGTGGCTGTATGGCTGAGTGGGTGGCTGAGTGGGTCAGTGAGTGAGTGGGTGAGTGAGTGGCTGTATGGCTGAGTGGGTGAGTGGGTGAGTGGGTGGTTGGGTGGCTGAGTGGGTCAGTGAGTGGGTGAGTGGCTGGGTGAGTGGCTGGGTGAGTGGCTGAGTGGGTGGCTGAGTGGGTCAGTGAGTGAGTGGCTGGGTGGCTGAGTGGGTGAGTGGGTGGTTGGGTGGCTGAGTGGGTCAGTGAGTGGGTGTGTGAGTGGGTGTGTGAGTGGGTGGGTGAGTGGCTGAGTGGGTGTGTGAGTGGCTGGGTGAGTGGCTGGGTGAGTGGCTGGGTGAGTGGCTGAGTGGGTGTGTGAGTGGGTGGGTGGGCAAGCGGGCGGTGGTCCTGTGTATACCTTTCGCCATGTTTCACTCTCTTGTGTGTGTCTCTCTCTGTCTCTCTCTGTCTCCCGGCCTCTCTGTGTATGTGTCTCTCTCTGTCTCCCGGCCTCTCTGCGTGTGCAGATGTTAGATGAGCAAAGGCTGAAGGTGAACGCTGTCCAAGCGCCTCCGAAAAAGCCCGAAGACTTCCACCCACGGACCCCCTCTCGCAGATCTCACGGCCGTGAGTCACCACTACAGTGTCTCTCTCCCCGTGTCTCTCTCCCCGTGTCTCTCTCTCCGTGTCTCTCTCCCCGTGTCTCTCCCCATGTCTCTCTCTCCGTGTCTCTCTCCCCGTGTCTCTCTCCCCGTGTCTCTCTCCCCGTGTCTCCCCATGTCTCTCTCTCCGTGTCTCTCTCCCCGTGTCTCTCTCTCCGTGTCTCTCTCCCCGCGTCTCTCTCCCCGCGTCTCTCTCCCCGTGTCTCTCTCCCCGTGTCTCTCCCCATGTCTCTCTCTCCGTGTCTCTCTCCCCGTGTCTCTCTCCCCGTGTCTCTCTCCCCGTGTCTCGCTCTCCGTGTCTCTCTCCCCGTGTCTCTCTCCCCGTGTCTTTCTCCCCGTCTCTCTCCCCGTGTCTCTCTCCCCGTGTCTCTCTCCCCGTGTCTCTCTCTCCGTGTCTCTCTCCCCGTGTCTCTCTCCCCGTGTCTCTCTCCCCGTGTCTCTCTCCCCGTGTCTCTCCCCATGTCTCTCTCTCCGTGTCTCTCTCCCCGTGTCTCTCTCTCCGTGTCTCTCTCCCCGCGTCTCTCTCCCCGCGTCTCTCTCCCCGTGTCTCTCTCCCCGTGTCTCTCCCCATGTCTCTCTCTCCGTGTCTCTCTCCCCGTGTCTCTCTCCCCGTGTCTCTCTCCCCGTGTCTCTCTCTCCGTGTCTCTCTCCCCGTGTCTCTCTCCCCGTGTCTCTCTCCCCGTCTCTCTCCCCGTGTCTCTCTCCCCGTGTCTCTCTCCCCGTGTCTCTCTCCCCGTGTCTCTCTCCCCGTGTCTCTCTCCCCGTGTCTCTCTCCCCGTGTCTCTCTCCCCGTGTCTCTCTCCCCGTGTCTCTCTCCCCGTGTCTCTCCCCATGTCTCTCTCCCGCGTCTCTCTCCCCGCGTCTCTCTCCCCGTGTCTCTCTCCCCGTGTCTCTCTCCCCGTGTCTCTCTCCCCGTGTCTCTCTCCTCGTGTCTCTCTCCCCGTGTCTCTCCCCGTGTCTCTCTCCCCGTGTCTCTCTCCCCGTGTCTCTCTCCCCGCGTCTCTCTCCCTGTGTCTCTCCCCGTGTCTCTCTCTCCCCGTGTCTCTCTCCCCGTGTCTCTCCCCATGTCTCTCTCTCCGTGTCTCTCTCCCCGTGTCTCTCTCCCCATGTCTCTCCCCGCGTCTCTCTCCCCGCGTCTCTCTCCCCGCGTCTCTCTCCCCGCGTCTCTCTCCCCGCGTCTCTCTCCCCGTGTCTCTCTCCCCGTGTCTCTCTCCCCGTGTCTCTCTCTCCGTGTCTCTCTCCCCGCGTCTCTCTTCCCGTGTCTCTCTCCGTGTCTCTCTCCCCGCGTGTCTCTCCCCTCGTATCTCTCCCCGCGTGTCTCTCCCCGTGTCTCTCTCCCCGCGTCTCTCTCCCCGCGTCTCTCTCCCCGCGTCTCTCTCCCCGTGTCTCTCTCTCCGTGTCTCTCTCCCCGTGTCTCTCTCCCCGTGTCTCTCTCCCCGTGTCTCTCTCCCCGTGTCTCTCCCCATGTCTCTCTCTCCGTGTCTCTCTCCCCGTGTCTCTCTCCCCGTGTCTCTCTCCCCGTGTCTCTCTCTCCGTGTCTCTCTCCCCGTGTCTCTCTCCCCGTGTCTCTCTCCCCGTCTCTCTCCCGTGTCTCTCTCCCCGTGTCTCTCTCCCCGTGTCTCTCTCCCCGGTCTCTCTCCCCGTGTCTCTCTCCCCGTGTCTCTCTCCCCGTGTCTCTCTCCCCGTGTCTCTCTCCCCGTGTCTCTCTCCCCGTGTCTCTCTCCCCGTGTCTCTCTCCCCGTGTCTCTCTCCCCGTGTCTCTCTCTCCTCTCTCCCCGCGTCTCTCTTCCCGTGTCTCTCTCCGTGTCTCTCTCCCCGCGTGTCTCTCCCCTCGTATCTCTCCCCGCGTGTCTCTCCCCGTGTCTCTCTCCCCGCGTCTCTCTCCCCGCGTCTCTCTCCCCGCGTCTCTCTCCCCGTGTCTCTCTCTCCGTGTCTCTCTCCCCGTGTCTCTCTCCCCGTGTCTCTCCCCATGTCTCTCTCTCCGTGTCTCTCTCCCCGTGTCTCTCTCCCCGTGTCTCTCTCCCCGTGTCTCTCTCTCCGTGTCTCTCTCCCCGTGTCTCTCTCCCCGTGTCTCTCTCCCCGTCTCTCTCCCCGTGTCTCTCTCCCCGTGTCTCTCTCCCCGTGTCTCTCTCCCCGTGTCTCTCTCCCCGTGTCTCTCTCCCCGTGTCTCTCTCCCGTGTCTCTCTCCCCGTGTCTCTCTCCCCGTGTCTCTCCCCCTCTCCCCATGTCTCTCTCCCCGCGTCTCTCTCCCCGCGTCTCTCTCCCCGTGTCTCTCTCCCCGTGTCTCTCTCCCCGTGTCTCTCTCCCCGTGTCTCTCTCCTCGTGTCTCTCTCCCCGTGTCTCTCCTCGTGTCTCTCTCCCCGTGTCTCTCTCCCCGTGTCTCTCTCCCCGCGTCTCTCTCCCTGTGTCTCTCTCTCCCCGTGTCTCTCTCTCCCCGTGTCTCTCTCCCCGTGTCTCTCCCCATGTCTCTCTCTCCGTGTCTCTCTCCCCGTGTCTCTCTCCCCATGTCTCTCCCCGCGTCTCTCTCCCCGCGTCTCTCTCCCCGCGTCTCTCTCCCCGCGTCTCTCTCCCCGTGTCTCTCTCCCCGTGTCTCTCTCTCCGTGTCTCTCTCCCCGCGTCTCTCTTCCCGTGTCTCTCTCCGTGTCTCTCTCCCCGCGTGTCTCTCCCCTCGTATCTCTCCCCGCGTCTCTCTCCCCGCGTCTCTCTCCCCGTGTCTCTCTCCCCGTGTCTCTCCCCATGTCTCTCTCTCCGTGTCTCTCTCCCCGTGTCTCTCTCCCCGTGTCTCTCTCCCCGTGTCTCTCTCTCCGTGTCTCTCTCCCCGTGTCTCTCTCCCCGTGTCTCTCTCCCCGTCTCTCTCCCCGTGTCTCTCTCCCCGTGTCTCTCTCCCCGTGTCTCTCTCCCCGTGTCTCTCTCCCCGTGTCTCTCTCCCCGTGTCTCTCTCCCCGTGTCTCTCTCCCCGTGTCTCTCTCCCCGTGTCTCTCTCCCCGTGTCTCTCCCCATGTCTCTCTCCCCGCGTCTCTCTCCCCGCGTCTCTCTCCCCGTGTCTCTCTCCCCGTGTCTCTCTCCCCGTGTCTCTCTCCCCGTGTCTCTCTCCTCGTGTCTCTCTCCCCGTGTCTCTCCCCGTGTCTCTCTCCCCGTGTCTCTCTCCCCGTGTCTCTCTCCCCGCGTCTCTCTCCCTGTGTCTCTCCCCGTGTCTCTCTCTCCCCGTGTCTCTCTCCCCGTGTCTCTCCCCGTGTCTCTCTCTCCGTGTCTCTCTCCCCGTGTCTCTCTCCCCATGTCTCTCCCCGCGTCTCTCTCCCCGCGTCTCTCTCCCCGCGTCTCTCTCCCCGCGTCTCTCTCCCCGCGTCTCTCTCCCCGTGTCTCTCTCCCCGTGTCTCTCTCCCCGTGTCTCTCTCTCCGTGTCTCTCTCCCCGCGTCTCTCTTCCCGTGTCTCTCTCCGTGTCTCTCTCCCCGCGTGTCTCTCCCCTCGTATCTCTCCCCGCGTGTCTCTCCCCGTGTCTCTCTCCCCGCGTCTCTCTCCCCGCGTCTCTCTCCCCGCGTCTCTCTCCCCGTGTCTCTCTCTCCGTGTCTCTCTCCCCGTGTCTCTCTCCCCGTGTCTCTCTCCCCGTGTCTCTCTCCCCGTGTCTCTCCCCATGTCTCTCTCTCCGTGTCTCTCTCCCCGTGTCTCTCTCCCCGTGTCTCTCTCCCCGTGTCTCTCTCTCCGTGTCTCTCTCCCCGTGTCTCTCTCCCCGTGTCTCTCTCCCCGTCTCTCTCCCCGTGTCTCTCTCCCCGTGTCTCTCTCCCCGTGTCTCTCTCCCCGTGTCTCTCTCCCCGTGTCTCTCTCCCCGTGTCTCTCTCCCCGTGTCTCTCTCCCCGTGTCTCTCTCCCCGTGTCTCTCTCCCCGTGTCTCTCTCCCCGTGTCTCTCTCTCCGTGTCTCTCTCCCCGCGTCTCTCTTCCCGTGTCTCTCTCCGTGTCTCTCTCCCCGCGTGTCTCTCCCCTCGTATCTCTCCCCGCGTGTCTCTCCCCGTGTCTCTCTCCCCGCGTCTCTCTCCCCGCGTCTCTCTCCCCGCGTCTCTCTCCCCGTGTCTCTCTCTCCGTGTCTCTCTCCCCGTGTCTCTCTCCCCGTGTCTCTCTCCCCGTGTCTCTCCCCATGTCTCTCTCTCCGTGTCTCTCTCCCCGTGTCTCTCTCCCCGTGTCTCTCTCCCCGTGTCTCTCTCTCCGTGTCTCTCTCCCCGTGTCTCTCTCCCCGTGTCTCTCTCCCCGTCTCTCTCCCCGTGTCTCTCTCCCCGTGTCTCTCTCCCCGTGTCTCTCTCCCCGTGTCTCTCTCCCCGTGTCTCTCTCCCCGTGTCTCTCTCCCCGTGTCTCTCTCCCCGTGTCTCTCCCCATGTCTCTCTCCCCGCGTCTCTCTCCCCGCGTCTCTCTCCCCGTGTCTCTCTCCCCGTGTCTCTCTCCCCGTGTCTCTCTCCCCGTGTCTCTCTCCTCGTGTCTCTCTCCCCGTGTCTCTCCTCGTGTCTCTCTCCCCGTGTCTCTCTCCCCGTGTCTCTCTCCCCGCGTCTCTCTCCCTGTGTCTCTCTCTCCCCGTGTCTCTCTCTCCCCGTGTCTCTCTCCCCGTGTCTCTCCCCATGTCTCTCTCTCCGTGTCTCTCTCCCCGTGTCTCTCTCCCCATGTCTCTCCCCGCGTCTCTCTCCCCGCGTCTCTCTCCCCGCGTCTCTCTCCCCGCGTCTCTCTCCCCGTGTCTCTCTCCCCGTGTCTCTCTCTCCGTGTCTCTCTCCCCGCGTCTCTCTTCCCGTGTCTCTCTCCGTGTCTCTCTCCCCGCGTGTCTCTCCCCTCGTATCTCTCCCCGCGTGTCTCTCCCCGTGTCTCTCTCCCCGTGTCTCTCTCCCCGTGTCTCTCTCCCCGTCTCTCTCCCCGTCTCTCTCCCCGTGTCTCTCTCCCCGTGTCTCTCTCCCCGTGTCTCTCTCCCCGTGTCTCTCTCCCCGTGTCTCTCTCCCCGTGTCTCTCTCCCCGTGTCTCTCTCCCCGTGTCTCTCTCCCCGTGTCTCTCTCCCCGCGTCTCTCTCTCCGTGTCTCTCTCCCCGTGTCTCTCTCTCCGTGTCTCTCTCCCCGCGTCTCTCTCCCCGCGTCTCTCTCCCCGTGTCTCTCTCCCTGTGTCTCTCCCCATGTCTCTCTCTCCGTGTCTCTCTCCCCGTGTCTCTCTCCCCGTGTCTCTCTCCCCGTGTCTCTCTCTCCGTGTCTCTCTCCCCGTGTCTCTCTCCCCGTGTCTCTCTCCCCGTCTCTCTCCCCGTGTCTCTCTCCCCGTGTCTCTCTCCCCGTGTCTCTCTCCCCGTGTCTCTCTCCCCGTGTCTCTCTCCCCGTGTCTCTCTCCCCGTGTCTCTCTCCCCGTGTCTCTCTCCCCGTGTCTCTCCCCATGTCTCTCTCCCCGCGTCTCTCTCCCCGCGTCTCTCTCCCCGTGTCTCTCTCCCCATGTCTCTCTCCCCGTGTCTCTCTCCCCGTGTCTCTCTCCCCGTGTCTCTCTCCTCGTGTCTCTCTCCCCGTGTCTCTCTCCCCGTGTCTCTCTCCCCGTGTCTCTCTCCCCGCGTCTCTCTCCCTGTGTCTCTCTCTCCCCGTGTCTCTCTCTCCCCGTGTCTCTCTCCCCGTGTCTCTCCCCATGTCTCTCTCTCCGTGTCTCTCTCCCCGTGTCTCTCTCCCCATGTCTCTCCCCGCGTCTCTCTCCCCGCGTCTCTCTCCCCGCGTCTCTCCCCGCGTCTCTCTCCCCGTGTCTCTCTCCCCGTGTCTCTCTCCCCGTGTCTCTCTCCCCGTGTCTCTCTCCCCGTGTCTCTCTCCCGTGTCTCTCTCCCGCGTCTCTCTTCCCGTGTCTCTCTCCGTGTCTCTCTCCCCGCGTGTCTCTCCCCTCGTATCTCTCCCCGCGTGTCTCTCCCCGTGTCTCTCTCCCCGCGTCTCTCTCCCCGCGTCTCTCTCCCCGCGTCTCTCTCCCCGTGTCTCTCTCTCCCGTGTCTCTCTCCCCGTGTCTCTCTCCCCGTGTCTCTCTCCCCGTGTCTCTCTCCCCGTGTCTCTCTCCCCATGTCTCTCTCTCCGTGTCTCTCTCCCCGTGTCTCTCTCCCCGTGTCTCTCTCCCCGTGTCTCTCTCTCCGTGTCTCTCTCCCCGTGTCTCTCTCCCCGTGTCTCTCTCCCCGTGTCTCTCTCCCCGTGTCTCTCTCCCCGTGTCTCTCTCCCCGTGTCTCTCTCCCCGTGTCTCTCTCCCCGTGTCTCTCTCCCCGTGTCTCTCCCCGTGTCTCTCTCCCCGTGTCTCTCCCCGGTCTCTCCCCGTGTCTCCCCATGTCTCTCTCCCCGCGTCTCTCTCCCCGCGTCTCTCTCCCCGTGTCTCTCTCCCCGTGTCTCTCTCCCCGTGTCTCTCTCCCCGTGTCTCTCTCCTCGTGTCTCTCTCCCCGTGTCTCTCCTCGTGTCTCTCTCCCCGTGTCTCTCTCCCCGTGTCTCTCTCCCCGCGTCTCTCTCCCTGTGTCTCTCTCTCCCCGTGTCTCTCTCTCCCCGTGTCTCTCTCCCCGTGTCTCTCCCCATGTCTCTCTCTCCGTGTCTCTCTCCCCGTGTCTCTCTCCCCATGTCTCTCCCCGCGTCTCTCTCCCCGCGTCTCTCTCCCCGCGTCTCTCTCCCCGCGTCTCTCTCCCCGTGTCTCTCTCCCCGTGTCTCTCTCCCCGTGTCTCTCTCCCCGTGTCTCTCTCTCCGTGTCTCTCTCCCCGCGTCTCTCTTCCCGTGTCTCTCTCCGTGTCTCTCTCCCCGCGTGTCTCTCCCCTCGTATCTCTCCCCGCGTGTCTCTCCCCGTGTCTCTCTCCCCGCGTCTCTCTCCCCGCGTCTCTCTCCCCGCGTCTCTCTCTCCCCGTGTCTCTCTCCCCGTGTCTCTCTCCCCGCGTCTCTCTCTCCCCGTGTCTCTCTCCCCGTGTCTCTCTCCCCGTGTCTCTCTCCCCGGGTCTCTCTCCCCGTGTCTCTTTCCCCGTGTGTCTTTCCCCGTGTCTCTCTCCCCGCGTCTCTCTCCCCGTGTGTCTCTCCCCGTGTCTCTCTCCCCGTGTCTCTCTCCCCGTGTGTCTCTCCCCGTGTCTCTCTCCGTGTCTCTCTTCCCGTGTCTCTCTCCCCGTGTCTCTCTCCCCGTGTGTCTCTCCCCGTGTCTCTCCCCGTGTCTCTCTCCCCGTGTCTCTCTCCCCGTGTCTCTCTCCCCGTGTCTCTCTCCCCGTGTCTCTCTCCCAGTGTCTCTCCCCGTGTGTCTCTCCCCGTGTGTCTCTCCCCGTGTCTCTCTCCCCGTGTCTCTCTCCCCGTGTCTCTCTCCCCGTGTCTCTCTCCCCGTGTCTCTCTCTCCGTGTCTCTCTCCCCGCGTCTCTCTCCCCGCGTCTCTCTCCCCGGGTCTCTCTCCCCGGGTCTCTCTCCCCGTGTCTCTCCCCATGTCTCTCTCTCCGTGTCTCTCTCCCCGTGTCTCTCTCCCCGTGTCTCTCTCCGTGTCTCTCTCCCCGCGTGTCTCTCTCCGTGTCTCTCTCCCCAGGTCTCTCTCCCCGTGTCTCTCCCCATGTCTCTCTCCCCGTGTCTCTCTCCCCGTGTCTCTCTCCCCGTGTCTCTCTCCCCGTGTCTCTCTCCCCGTGTCTCTCTCCGTGTCTCTCTCCCCGCGTGTCTCTCTCCGTGTCTCTCTCCCCGGGTCTCTCTCCCCGTGTCTCTCCCCATGTCTCTCTCCCCGTGTCTCTCTCCCCGTGTCTCTCTCCCCGTGTCTCTCTCCGTGTCTCTCTCCCCGCGTGTCTCTCCCCTCGTATCTCTCCCCGCGTCTCTCTCCCCGCGTCTCTCTCCCCGCGTGTCTCTCCCCGTGTCTCTCTCCCCGCGTCTCTCTCCCCGCGTCTCTCTCCCCGCGTCTCTCTCCCCGTGTCTCTTTCCCCGTGTGTCTCTCCCCGTGTCTCTCTCCCCGCGTCTCTCTCCCCGTGTCTCTTTCCCCGTGTCTCTCTCCCCGTGTCTCTCCCCGTGTCTCTCTCCCCGTGTCTCTCCCCATGTCTCTCTCTCCGTGTCTCTCTCCCCGTGTCTCTCTCCCCATGTCTCTCCCCGCGTCTCTCTCCCCGCGTCTCTCTCCCCGCGTCTCTCTCCCCGCGTCTCTCTCCCCGTGTCTCTCTCCCCGTGTCTCTCTCCCCGTGTCTCTCTCTCCGTGTCTCTCTCCCCGCGTCTCTCTCCCCGCGTCTCTCTTCCCGTGTCTCTCCCCATGTTTCTCTCTCCGTGTCTCTCTCCCCGTGTCTCTCTCCCCGCGTCTCTCTTCCCGTGTCTCTCCCCATGTCTCTCTCTCCGTGTCTCTCTCCGTGTCTCTCTCCCCGCGTGTCTCTCCCCGTGTCTCTCTCCCCGCGTCTCTCTCCCCGCGTCTCTCTCCCCGCGTCTCTCTCCCCGCGTCTCTCTCTCCCCGTGTCTCTCTCCCCGTGTCTCTCTCCCCGCGTCTCTCTCTCCCCGTGTCTCTCTCCTTGTGTCTCTCTCCCCGTGTCTCTCTCCCCGGGTCTCTCTCCCCGTGTCTCTTTCCCCGTGTGTCTCTCCCCGTGTCTCTCTCCCCGCGTCTCTCTCCCCGTGTGTCTCTCCCCGTGTCTCTCTCCCCGTGTCTCTCTCCCCGTGTCTCTCTCCCCGTGTCTCTCTCCCCGTGTGTCTCTCCCCGTGTCTCTCTCCCCGTGTCTCTCTCCCCGTGTCTCTCTCCCCGTGTCTCTCTCCCCGTGTCTCTCTCTCCGTGTCTCTCTCCCCGCGTCTCTCTCCCCGCGTCTCTCTCCCCGGGTCTCTCTCCCGGTCTCTCTCCCCGTGTCTCTCCCCATGTCTCTCTCTCCGTGTCTCTCTCCCCGTGTCTCTCTCCGTGTCTCTCTCCCCGCGTGTCTCTCCCCTCGTATCTCTCCCCTCGTATCTCTCCCCGCGTGTCTCTCCCCGTGTCTCTCTCCCCGCGTCTCTCTCCCCGCGTCTCTCTCCCCGCGTCTCTCTCCCCGTGTCTCTTTCCCCGTGTGTCTCTCCCCGTGTCTCTCTCCCCGCGTCTCTCTCCCCGTGTCTCTTTCCCCGTGTCTCTCTCCCCGTGTCTCTCCCCGTGTCTCTCTCCCCGTGTCTCTCTCCCCGTGTCTCTCTCCCCGTGTTTCTCTCCCCGTGTCTCTCTCCCCGTGTCTCTCTCCCCGTGTCTCTCTCCCCGCGTCTCTCTCCCCGCGTCTCTCTCCCCGCGTCTCTCTCCCCGCGTCTCTCTCCCCGCGTCTCTCTCCCCGCGTCTCTCTCCCCGGGTCTCTTTCCCCGTGTCTCTCTCCCCGCGTCTCTCTCCCCGCGTCTCTCTCCCCGCGTCTCTCTCCCCGTGTCTCTCTCCCCGTGTCTCTCTCCCCGTGTTTCTCTCCCCGTGTCTCTCTCCCCGTGTCTCTCTCCCCGTGTCTCTCTCCCCGTGTCTCTCTCCGTGTCTCTCTCCCCGTGTCTCTCTCCCCGCGTCTCTCTCCCCGCGTCTCTCTCCCCGTGTCTCTCTCCCCGGTCTCTTTCCCCGTGTCTCTCTCCCCGTGTCTCTCTCCCCGTGTCTCTCTCTCCGTGTCTCTCTCCCCGTGTCTCTCTCCCCGTGTCTTTCTCCCCGTGTCTCTCTCCCCGCGTCTCGCTCCCCGCGTCTCTCTCCCCGCGTCTCTCTCCCCGCGTCTCTCTCCCCGCGTCTCTCTCCCCGCGTCTCTCTCCCCGCGTCTCTCTCCCCGCGTCTCTCTCCCCGTGTCTCTTTCCCCGTGTGTCTCTCCCCGTGTCTCTCTCCCCGCGTCTCTCTCCCCGTGTCTCTTTCCCCGTGTCTCTCTCCCCGTGTCTCTCCCCGTGTCTCTCTCCCCGTGTCTCTCCCCATGTCTCTCTCTCCGTGTCTCTCTCCCCGTGTCTCTCTCCCCATGTCTCTCCCCGCGTCTCTCTCCCCGCGTCTCTCTCCCCGCGTCTCTCTCCCCGCGTCTCTCTCCCCGTGTCTCTCTCCCCGTGTCTCTCTCCCCGTGTCTCTCTCCCCGTGTCTCTCTCCCCGTGTCTCTCTCTCCGTGTCTCTCTCCCCGCGTCTCTCTCCCCGCGTCTCTCTTCCCGTGTCTCTCCCCATGTTTCTGTCTCCGTGTCTCTCTCCCCGTGTCTCTCTCCCCGCGTCTCTCTTCCCGTGTCTCTCCCCATGTCTCTCTCTCCGTGTCTCTCTCCGTGTCTCTCTCCCCGCGTGTCTCTCCCCGTGTCTCTCTCCCCGCGTCTCTCTCCCCGCGTCTCTCTCCCCGCGTCTCTCTCTCCCCGTGTCTCTCTCCCCGTGTCTCTCTCCCCGCGTCTCTCTCTCCCCGTGTCTCTCTCCTTGTGTCTCTCTCCCCGTGTCTCTCTCCCCGGGTCTCTCTCCCCGTGTCTCTTTCCCCGTGTGTCTCTCCCCGTGTCTCTCTCCCCGCGTCTCTCTCCCCGTGTGTCTCTCCCCGTGTCTCTCTCCCCGTGTCTCTCTCCCCGTGTCTCTCTCCCCGTGTCTCTCTCCCCGTGTGTCTCTCCCCGTGTCTCTCTCCCCGTGTCTCTCTCCCCGTGTCTCTCTCCCCGTGTCTCTCTCCCCGTGTCTCTCTCTCCGTGTCTCTCTCCCCGCGTCTCTCTCCCCGCGTCTCTCTCCCCGGGTCTCTCTCCCCGGGTCTCTCTCCCCGTGTCTCTCCCCATGTCTCTCTCTCCGTGTCTCTCTCCCCGTGTCTCTCTCCGTGTCTCTCTCCCCGCGTGTCTCTCCCCTCGTATCTCTCCCCTCGTATCTCTCCCCGCGTGTCTCTCCCCGTGTCTCTCTCCCCGCGTCTCTCTCCCCGCGTCTCTCTCCCCGCGTCTCTCTCCCCGTGTCTCTTTCCCCGTGTGTCTCTCCCCGTGTCTCTCTCCCCGCGTCTCTCTCCCCGTGTCTCTTTCCCCGTGTCTCTCTCCCCGTGTCTCTCCCCGTGTCTCTCTCCCCGTGTCTCTCTCCCCGTGTCTCTCTCCCCGTGTTTCTCTCCCCGTGTTTCTCTCCCCGTGTCTCTCTCCCCGTGTTTCTCTCCCCGTGTCTCTCTCCCCGTGTCTCTCTCCCCGCGTCTCTCTCCCCGCGTCTCTCTCCCCGTGTCTCTCTCCCCGTGTCTCTCTCCCCGTGTTTCTCTCCCCGTGTCTCTCTCCCCGTGTCTCTCTCCCCGTGTCTCTCTCCCCGTGTCTCTCTCCCCGTGTCTCTCTCCGTGTCTCTCTCCCCGTGTCTCTCTCCCCGCGTCTCTCTCCCCGCGTCTCTCTCCCCGCGTCTCTCTCCCCGGGTCTCTTTCCCCGTGTCTCTCTCCCCGCGTCTCTCTCCCCGTGTCTCTCTCCCCGTGTCTCTCTCCCCGGGTCTCTTTCCCCGTGTCTCTCTCCCCGTGTCTCTCTCCCCGTGTCTCTCTCTCCGTGTCTCTCTCCCCGTGTCTCTCTCCCCGTGTCTCTCTCCCCGTGTCTCTCTCCCCGCGTCTCTCTCCCCGCGTCTCTCTCCCCGCGTCTCTCTCCCCGCGTCTCTCTCCCCGCGTCTCTCTCCCCGCGTCTCTCTCCCCGCGTATCTCTCCCCGCGTCTCTCTCCCCGCGTCTCTCTCCCCGGTCTCTCTCCCCGTGTCTCTCTCCCCGTGTCTCTCTCCCCGTGTCTCTCTCCCCGTGTCTCTGTGTCTCTCTCCCCGTGTCTCTGTGTCTCTCTCCCCGTGTCTCTCTCCCCATGTCTCTGTGTCTCTCTCCCCGCAGACCCTACGGATTCTCCTCCTACCTGCGGGAGCTCTTTGACGCGCCGCCTCTGGTCATGAGCTTCCTCTGCGAGCACTACCACGTTCACGACGTCCCCGTGGGGACAGAGACCACGACAGCAAACCTAGAGAAGGTGTGTGTCTCTGTCTCTCTGTGTGTCTCTCTGTGTGTGTCTCTGTCTCTCTGTGTGTGTCTCTGTGTGTGTCTCTGTGTGTCTCTGTGTGTCTCTCTAGGTGCTGAGTGATCTACCACTGAGGCAGTTCTACACCACCATGTCCCAGTACTGCATGTGCACGTCATGCTACACTAGTGACTGTCTCTCTGTGTGTCTCTCTGTCTCTCTGTGTGTCTCACTGTGTGTCTCTCTGTCTCTCTGTGTGTGTCTCTGTGTGTCTCTCTCGGTGCTGAGTGACCTACCACTGAGGCAGTTCTACACCACCATGTCCCAGTACTGCATGTGTACGTCACGCTACACTGGGGACTGTCTCTCTGTGTGTCTCTCTGTCTCTCTGTGTGTGTCTCTGTGTGTTTCTCTCTGTGTGTCTCTGTGTGTGTCTCTGTGTGTGTCTCTAGGTGCTGAGTGACCTACCACTGAGGCAGTTCTACACCACCATGTCCCAGTACTGCATGTGCACGTCACACTACACTGGGGACTGTCTCTCTGTGTGTCTCTCTGTCTCTCTGTGTGTGTCTCTGTGTGTGTCTCTGTGTGTGTCTCTGTGTGTGTCTCTGTGTGTGTCTCTGTGTGTCTCTGTGTGTGTCTCTAGGTGCTGAGTGACCTACCACTGAGGCAGTTCTACACCACCATGTCCCAGTACTGCATGTGCACGTCACGCTACACTAGTGACTGTCTCTCTGTGTGTCTCTCTGTGTGTCTCTCTGTCTCTCTGTGTGTCTCTCTGTCTCTCTGTGTGTGTCTCTGTGTGTCTCTCTAGGTGCTGAGTGACCTACCACTGAGGCAGTTCTACACCACCATGTCGCAGTACTGCATGTGTACGTCACGCTACACTGGGGACTGTCTCTCTATGTGTCTCTTTGTCTCTCTGTGTGTCTCTCTGTGTCTCTCTGTGTGTGTCTCTGTGTGTCTCTGTGTGTGTCTCTCTGTGTGTCTCTCTGTGTGTGTCTCTGTGTGTCTCTCTGTGTGTGTCTCTCTGTGTGTGTCTCTGTGTGTCTCTCTGTGTGTGTCTCTGTGTGTGTCTCTGTGTGTCTCTGTGTGTGTCTCTCTGTGTGTCTCACTGTGTCTCTCTGTGTGTGTCTCTGTGTGTGTCTCTAGGTGCTGAGTGACCTACCACTGAGGCAGTTTTACACCACCATGTCCCAGTACTGCATGTGCACGTCACACTACACTAGTGACTGTCTCTCTGTGTCTCTCTGTGTGTCTGTGTGTGTCTCTAGGTGCTGAGTGATCTACCACTGAGGCAGTTCTACACCACCATGTCCCAGTACTGCATGTGCACGTCACACTACACTGGGGACTGTCTCTCTGTGTGTCTCTGTGTGTCTCTCTGTGTGTGTCTCTGTGTGTGTCTCTAGGTGCTGAGTGACCTACCACTGAGGCAGTTCTACACCACCATGTCCCAGTACTGCATGTGCACGTCACGCTACACGGGGGACCTGGTCACCACGAGCTCCGGTCTGCGCCCCGCCCGGCTCCTCACCACCTCCACCTCGTCCCTCGCTGCTGAGGAGCTCAGAGCCGTGAACGCCAAAAGAGAGGTGAGGCCTGGGGGGGGGGGGGTGGTGGGGGGGGTGGTGGTGGGGGGGTGGTGGTGGGGGGGTGGTGATGGTGATGATGGTGATGATGGTGGTGATGGTGATGGTGGTGATGATGGTGATGATGGTGGTGATGGTGATGATGGTGATGATGGTGATGATGGTGGTGATGGTGATGATGGTGGTGATGGTGGTGGTGGTGATGATGGTGATGGTGATGATGGTGATGGTGATGATGGTGATGATGGTGATGGTGATGATGGTGATGATGGTGGTGATGGTGGTGATGGTGATGATGGTGATGATGGTGGTGATGGTGATGATGGTGATGATGGTGATGATGGTGATGATGGTGATGATGGTGGTGATGGTGATGATGGTGGTGATGGTGGTGGTGTGGTGATGATGGTGATGGTGATGATGGTGATGGTGATGATGGTGATGATGGTGATGGTGATGATGGTGATGATGGTGGTGATGATGATGGTGATGATGGTGATGATGGTGATGATGGTGATGTTGGTGATGATGGTGATGATGATGATGGTGATGTTGGTGATGGTGATGATGGTGATGTTGGTGATGATGGTGATGTTGGTGATGATGGTGATGATGATGATGGTGGTGATGGTGATGATGGTGATGGTGATGATGGTGATGATGGTGATGATGGTGATGATGATGATGGTGATGTTGGTGATGGTGGTGATGGTGATGTTGATGTGATGGTGTTGCAGGAGCTAACGCGTGAGGCTGCCACCCTCCGTGATGGCATCACGGCGCTGACGGACACTCTGCGTGACCTCGCCCTGAGGGACGATCTTCTGCGCGACTCAAAGCGCCGACTGGATGAGAAGCGAAGTCGTCGTGCCGCCCTCCAGAGGGACATTCGCCTCAAAGAGAGCGGGGGGGGGGGGCGTTAGTACGTCACGCGGTGGTGGTGGTGATCGTGGTGATGTTGGTGGTGGTGATGGTGGTGATGTTGGTGATGTTGGAGGTGGTGATGGTGGAGGTGGTGATGGTGGTGATGGTGGTGATGTTGGAGGTGGTGATGGTGGTGATGTTGGAGGTGGTGATGGTGGAGGTGGTGGTGATGGTGGTGATTTTCATGGTGATGGTGGTGGTGGTGGTGATGTTGGTGGTGGTGATGGTGGTGATGTTGGTGATGTTGGAGGTGGTGATGGTGGAGGTGGTGATGGTGGTGATGTTGGAGGTGGTGATGGTGGTGATGTTGGAGGTGGTGATGGTGGAGGTGGTGGTGATGGTGGTGATTTTCATGGTGATGGTGGTGGTGGTGGTGATGTTGGTGGTGGTGATGGTGGTGATGTTGGTGATGTTGGAGGTGGTGATGGTGGAGGTGGTGGTGATGGTGGTGATTTTCATGGTGATGGTGGTGGTGGTGGTGATGTTGGAGGTGGTGATGGTGGAGGTGGTGATGGTGGTGATGTTGGAGGTGGTGATGGTGGTGGTGGTGATGGTGGAGGTGGTGATGGTGGAGGTGGTGATGTTGGAGGTGGTGATGGTGGTGGTGGTGGTGGTGGTGGTGATGGTGGAGGTGGTGATGGTGGAGGTGGTGATGGTGGAGGTGGTGATGGTGGTGATGTTGGAGGTGGTGATGGTGGTGATGTTGGAGGTGGTGGAGGTGGTGATGGTGGTGGTGGTGGTGATTTTCATGGTGATGGTGGTGGTGGTGGTGATGTTGGAGGTGGTGATGGTGGAGGTGGTGATGGTGGTGATGTTGGAGGTGGTGGAGGTGGTGATGGTGGTGATGTTGGAGGTGGTGGAGGTGGTGATGGTGGTGGTGGTGGTGATTTTCATGGTGATGGTGGTGGTGGTGGTGATGTTGGAGGTGGTGATGGTGGAGGTGGTGATGGTGGTGATGTTGGAGGTGGTGGAGGTGGTGATGGTGGTGATGTTGGAGGTGGTGATGGTGGTGATGTTGGAGGTGGTGGAGGTGGTGATGGTGGTGGTGATTTTCATGGTGATGGTGGTGATGTTGGAGGTGGTGATGGTGGAGGTGGTGATGGTGGAGGTGGTGATGGTGGAGGTGGTGGTGATTTTCATGGTGATGGTGGTGGAGGTGGCGGTGATGTTGGAGGTGGTGGTGGTGGCGATGGTGGAAGTTATAGTGGTGGTGGTGGTGGAAGTAGAGGTCGTGGTGTTGGTGGACGTTCCAGTGGTGGTGGTAATAGTGGAGGTCGTGATGGTGGTGGAGGTGATACAACTCATGGCACCTGCGTCTGTCACGTGACCTCTTCATGCACCTAGCCTGGCACAGCAGCCAAACTCATGGCACCTGGGTCTGTCACGTGACCTCGTGCACCAAAACGTATACTTATCAATGTTATGCTTTATATGGCTCTATACTTATCAATGTTATGGTTTACACCACTATGGTTATCAGTGTTATGGTTTACTCGGCTATATACTTATCAGTGTTATGGTTTACAACGCTCTATACTCATCAGTGGTATGATTTACACTGAGTTATGCTAATCAGTGCTAGGGCTTACACTGCTTATCAGTGTTATGGTTTACATTTTTATATACTTATCTGTGTTAGGATTTACACTGCTATATACTTATCAGTTTTATAATTTACACTGATACTTATCAGTGGTATGATTTACACTGCTAGATGCTTATCAGTGTTAGGGTTTGCATTGCATATACTTGGCGTTGTCGTTTACACTGCCCTATACTTATCAGTGGTATGGTTTACCACGCTATATACTTATCAGTGGTATGATTTATACTGCTAGATGCTTATCAGTGTTATGGTTTACACTGCCCTATACTTGGCGTTGTGGTTTACACTGCCCTATACTTTTCAGTGGTATGATATTTACACTGAGTTATGCTAATCAGTGTTATGGTTTACATTGCTATATACTTATCTGTGTTAGGATTTACACTGCTATATACTTATCAGTTTTATCATTTACACTGATACTTATGAGTGGTATGTTGTACACTGCTACATACTTATCAGTGGTATGATTTTCACTGCTATACGCTTATCAGTTTTGATTTACACTGCATATACTTATCAGTGTTATGGTTTACAACGTTATATACTTATCAGTGTTATGGTGTACAACGCTAAAGACTTATCCGTGATATGATTTACACTGCTAGATGCTTATCAGTGTTATGGTTTACACTGCCCTAGACTTATCAGTGTTGTGATTTACACCGCTATAGACTTATCAGTGTTATGGTTTACACTGCCCTTATCAGTGTTGTGATTTACACCGCTATATACTTATCAGTGTTATGGTTTACACTGCCCTTATCTTATCAGTGTTGTGATTTACACCGCTATATACTTATCAGTGTTATAGTTTACACTGCCCTTATCTTATCAGTGTTGTGATTTACACCGCTATAGACGTCGCTCGCCAACTGTTGATGCGACTTCATTTTATTTGTTGGCCTCCTTGATGCTTTCACTTGTCCAACTTTGGCTGTCCCTTGGCACGATCAGGCGCAGCGTACGGACGTTGACAGGATGTCGCTGGCTGGGTTCTGGCCGGCGCCGGTCTCTTTTGCAAAGTAGTCGAAAGAGCCGAAGAACCGGGCTAATGTTACAGTGGTGGGACTTTACTTCCGTTAGCTACGTACATACAGTTGCAATCATACACGTGTGTGTCACGTTTTTGTCATATAGCATCAATGGGCAGAGTTGCTTTCAAGAGGCACACAAAAAATATTGTACGTTCAAATAAACAACGTCTACGCAACATGTCTGTGAATACATGTAAATAGACATTTACTGATGCATGAATGCGCCTGTGTGTGAGTGTTCACACACGCCGCACACGCACACGTGGAGCTAAAGCGGTGTTTTTAAATCCTTTATATTAAGTTCGCTTGCTTGCGCGCTTACGACCGTGCAAACCTTTCGGTCGTTTTTTAACCCACTTCCAGTGATCCAATCGAGCTGACATTTTGCTACACAGACTCGTTGTGCGAGACAATGTTCGTGAAAATTTTTTTCCAAAATTTTACACTGTTTAGGGAAAACAAATTAAATATTTAATTACCAATTGCTTAATACTGGCAGACAATCAGCTGACCCATAGATGGCAGCCATCTCAAGCCAGAGGACGAGAGGACTCTAGCCGCCACGCATATAAAGGATTTAGAGTGAAAAACTTTGTTTTTACGGGTTATACTTTTTAATATCGAGGTGTCGAGAGAGGGCCACACATGTGAAGGCTTACGCAGCGAGAAAGAGCAAAAGCATCGGGGTGAAGAAGAGAAGAGTGACAGAGTTAGAGAGACCGTGCAGGGGAGGAAGGAAAAAAGACGTAGAACAAGAGACGGAAGAAGACAGAAAATAAGTATAACCCGTAAAAACAAAGTTTTTCACTATAAATCCTTTATATGTGTGGCAGCGAACTTAATATAAAGGATTTAAAAATATATTCACCTGTGGAGGACGCGGGGATCGATCCCGCGACCTTTGGCATGGGAAGCGAGGGCGCTACCAACTGCGCTACTCCGCCACGGCCTGTGGAGGGGTTACGCTCTGGGCTCTTACACTCTGACGTTCAGCCAAAACCATGAATGTGTTCTATTTGAATATATGTAAAATACATTTTTTTTGCCTAAAAAGTGTAAAATTTTGGGAATTTTTTTTCACGAACAATAATTGTCTGGCACAACGAGTCTGTGTGGAAAATGTCAGCTCGATTGGATCACGGGAAGTGGGTTAAAAAACGACCGAAAGAGTTGCACGGTCGTAAGCAAGCAAGCAAGCGAACTTAATATAAAGGATTTAATAAGAAAGCAGTGGTCGTGTGTGTGCTGTGCGTGGTGGTGGTGGTGGGTGGTGGTTCCCCAGCTGTCCGCGTGAAAGCGAGAGAGATGAGGAGGGAGAGGGAGGGAGATGGGCCACGGGGCAGACAGACGGGCAGCTGGGGAAGCTTCCGAGGGTCGATAAGTCACGTGACCTGACGGCTGGACGGGCTGTCACGTGACCCTCAAGCAAGAAACTCCGGTTCAGGCCTGTGCCTAATGTGCACTTGCAATTACAAACATCAACACACACAACAACAACAACCGCCATTCGCCACTAAGGGGCGGAGACGTCACCACGACGCTTGTGCCAGGCCAAGTGCACCTTGAGGCCACGTGAAGTGTCGAACGCCCGCTGGCAGGAGGTCACAAGGCAGACCCAGCAGGTTCCACGGGTCGACTGACCGAGATGACCGAGATGACTGGTTGATGCACCACCTGTGGCCCCTACTGTGCCAACTTGCTGTGCTTTAGCCACCCGGCGCTCCGCTCGTTGTTGTGAGCGTCGCTCCTCCGCCCTCCGTTGTTGTTGGAGGGCGACTGCCTCCAACTGCCCAGTAGCGTCCTTCACGAGCCTCTTCCACAGAGGCCGATCTTGACACGCATACACATACGTGCACACACGCACACACGCACGCCCATACACACGCACGCACAAATCGACACAAAGATCCCCCTTGTAGCCTTAACAGGCTGTCGTGGCACGTTCCGTTAGCGAGCACCTACGAAGGCCGGCACTGCACACCGAGTGGTGGTTACACACCACACCAGGTACTCGTTTAAGGTTGAGTCGACCTAGGGGAGACTCAGAACCGGTTCAAACAATCGTCACCGGAAGCAGACTCGAGTTCGCCGGGTTTGTAGCGCAGGTCGCGAACCACGACAGACGACGACACACGCAGAACCACGAGCAATCGCACCTCTGCAGACTGGCGTGGCTCAGCTGCTGTTGTCCCCCCAGCAGTGGCGGTATTTATACACCGCACTGGGGACTCGTTTAAAGGCTGAGTCAACCTAGACGAGGTCCAGGACCAATGCTGATATCACTCGCCACTGATGTGAGCCGTGGTCGGGAAATATTACAGCGCTCACCACTAAAATACCGCTCCACACGCACATGGACACAGAAACAATTGACACACAGATACAGACAAAGATCCCCCGTGTAGCCTGTAACAGACTGTAGGGGCAAGTGCTGTTAGCGAGCACCTATGAAGGCCGGCACGGCACACGAGGGGGTGGGTGGCCAGCACCACGCCCGACCGCCTTTGTCCCCCAGTGGCGATGTTTACTACACACCGCACCAGGTACTCATTTGATGCTGAGTCGACCTAGGGGATGCCCAGAACCGGTTCAGATAATCGGCACTGGGAGTTGGCCGTGAGCGGGAATCGAACCCGGGTCGCCAGGTTTATAGCGCAGCGTAGCGCTAATTGCTACACCACCGCTCCCCACACACATACATACACACGTGCTCACGCACACCAAAAACATACATACACAACAACTTACATTTGCCAGTGAGTCGCGGTGATGTCACCACTGCACTTGTGCCAGGCTAGGTTCACTTTTAAGCCACGTGAAGTGTCGAAGGCAGGATAACATTTGACCGGCCTTGCTATCTTTCTGTGTTTTAGCCGCCCGGGGCTCTGCCCATTGTTGTGAGCGTCGCTCTTCCACTCGCTGTTGTTATCAGAGGGCGGCTGCCTCCTGCTGCCCAGTGAAGGCTTTCATGTACCTCCTCCACGAAGGCCAATCTTGACACCACTGGTACCAATCATCTAAAGTGTATTCAATTCCAGATCCTGTATCACGTCAACTCATCTCTTCTCTAAGCTGTGCCATGTGTGGGGGCCGTTGGCCCCCGGGGTCCCTCCCGCCTGCATCCCCTATTCCGTTTACGTTACCCCACCTCCCTATTACTCGCTACGGTTTCGCCGGCATTCGGATGCGACGCCCCTACTGTTACAGCCTCGCGCCGCGCTCCCACGCTGCGAGCATACGTGCGCACATCATCGTCAATCAAACGCCGTGCTCGCAGTATAGCCCTGTGCGGCACGTTACCAATGCGCATCCGTATTCGACATGTAACGAACGTATGCACACACACACACGCCGCTCCGTGCACTCCAACTCCACACCAACTACACAAGTTATGATCGCGCACCTGTATCACATACGGAGTGAACACACGCGACACCCACTCTTGCGCCGCTCTGCGCAGCGCTCGCCGTCTGCTGGCCGCTTACGTTATGATCGCGCACCTGGGGTACGCCTATTACGCACGCCGCGAGCTTACGCACACACAGTACCACACGCGTTCCCACACGCTCACACTGCACGACAAGATCACGCGAGACCACGCTTCGCTATTAATGATTTATTACCTGGTAACTAATGTTCAATCAGTGAGTCGACGAGGCGGGCCTATTCCACTAAACCGGCACCTATTCCCTATTTATCGGCTATGATTCTAATTCACCTTCTTACTCACTGTTAAGTGTCCACGGCGGTCCGCTGATCCTGGTGCTAACCGCGTGCCTCGGTGCGTCGCACGGACGTCCGGGTCGCTGGCTCGAGCTGCGTCTGGTCGCCTGGCGCTGGCGTAAGAGAGCGATTTCCCCTCTGCGCTCCTCTATTTATCCTCCCTACCTCAAAGGGGATGCTGCGCTGAACAATGGGCTCGTGCACCCCAAGCCCGCGCACGGCGGTTCCCGGGCGCTGTTGATATGCTAATCAGTGAGCGACGTTGGCGGCGTACATCCTAATTACTCCCTTACCCTTCCTAACAATGGGGCCTGCGCGCTCAAGCGCAATTATCCCAACCCTCCATGACTATGCGCAACAGCCCCTGTGACCCCGCTATTCATGCTGTCCCGTGCCTCCCCTGCTTGCCCCGTCGACTCGTGGGGGTGTGTGTGGGGGGAAATGCGCCTCAACCGCGGTGGCCGAATGCCCCACGCCGCGACCACACCATATTAAGGCCGGCCGCAGCGCCGCGGTGCCACGTAGCACGGGGGAGGTCATCCAATTCCCTGATCGCCGGAAACCGTGAGAATTAATCCCGATAAGGGTCTCTCGGATAAAAACCGGTCGATCAGGTAACCTTCCCTTCCAGCTCTATGGGGGGGGGGGGGAATGCGTGCGGGTGTGTGCTTATGTGGGGCGAGTGATGGGGGGCAGTGCGGTGGTGGAAGCCGGGCGGCTCCCTGGCTCGGCAGAGCGGCCCCGTCGTTGTGGCACCACATAGCCCCCCGGGGTGCCAGTCCCCGTCCCGGGTTGACTGGAGCACCTCGCCTGGGTTGCCCCCACGAGGTATCGCCGCGGGGTCCGCGGGATTCGCCCGGCCCTTGTGGCTGGCCTCGGGGGTGGCGGCTCCGTCTCCTGGGGCTCCGGCGGTGGTCTCCTCCTCCATTCCAACGGCTCCCCTCGGCCTCTGGCACCTGCGGGCTGGGGAACAAACTCAGAGGCGGTGGGGTTTAAGGGTCGCCGTCCTCGTCGCCCCCGGCCCCGCCCGGGGCCCCTCGGAGCCCGGGGCTCCGTGGGGCCCATGTACTGCGCGAGGCCCCCGGGCACGGGGGGTGGGGGGACCCCGGGGTTTCGGGGTACTTGGACGGCGGGGCTCCCCCCCTCGGGGGCTGCTCGCCACGGCTTCAGTCGGCGGATGTTGACCACCATCTCCCGGCCCCTCTCTCCTCCCTGAATCAGCACCGTCCATGGTGAGATCTGCCGTTTCACAATCCAGGGTCCTCGCCAGTAGGTGGTCAGCTTCCCCACCTGTCCGGCACCGACGCGGGGAGTGTACAGCCACACCTCGGAGCCCGCAGTGTAGAAGGGGGGCTCCATACGGGGTCGGGCGCCCTGCTCTTGCCGCTGGTGCGCGGCCTCTCCGTGCGGGTAGGCTCGGCCCCTGGCCCCTCGCAGGGTCTCCAGCAAGTGCTCCACGGGGTGGCTCCCTTCCTCCCGTTGCGGCGGAGGAACACCGAACAGCAGATCTGCGGGCAGGCGAGACTCGCGACCAAACATCATTAGGAACGGGGTCTGTCCTGTAGAGGTGTGAACGGCGGTGGTGTAGGCGAACAGGGCATAGGGAAGGTGTTCGTCCCAGTCCTGTTGATTCGCGGCCGCCATGCGTTTAAGCTTCCCGGCCAGAGTCTGGTTCATCCTCTCTACCATCCCGTTCGCCTGGAGGTGATACGCCGTGGTTCGGTCCTTCTGGATCCCGAACTCTCGGCACAGCGCCTGAAATAGTTCGGCCTCGAATTCACTACCCTGGTCGGTAATGACTCGTTCGGGGATCCCGCACTTAAGTACGTAGTTTTCCACGAAGGCCCGGGCCACTACGAGGGCTGTTTTATCCGGGATAGCCACCGCCACGGGGTAGCGGGTGAAGTATTCCACCGCTACGAGAATATATCGGTTGCCCCGGTGGGATCGTGGAAAGGGCCCCTGCAGGTCGATTCCGACCAACTGATTCGTCCGACTGACTCGGAACGGCCTCAGGGGTACCTGGTACCTCGCCGGCTTTTGCCCACACTGCTGACAGGCCCGGCAGCCCTGCACCCAGGCGGCCACATCTTGTGCCAATTTGGGCCAGAGATACTGGCGACGCAGGGTCTCTCGAGTGCGTCGTTCCCCATCGTGGCCCCCGAGTGGGTGGTCATGCACCAGCCGTAGCAGCTGGGGTCGCACCTGGGCAGGAACACAGATGCACCCCGGCTGGCCGGCCTCGGTTAACTCCCGTACCACTCCGTTCCGCACACACAACCGGGCATACAAACCGCTCCAGGGTCCTGGTAGGGCGCTCTTTTCCTCCCGCAGTGCCGCCTCCACTGCCGCCAGATCCGGATCTCGCTGCTGGGTCTGTCTCAGCTGCTCGTCGTTTAGGCCCGGGAAGGCGCAGCCGACGTCCTCCTGGATCCGTCCGATCGGGTCCCGAGCCGCGGGTCCCGCGCTTGCCGGGCGGTCGACGGGATCCTCAGTGCCACCTGTGAGGGTTTCTGTGGCGCACACTGCACTCTCTCTCGCTGGGGGGGGGTCAGTGGCCGCGGCCTCTCGGGGGTCCGTTGCCCGCCGGCAGCGTCCCCCCGTGAAACACGGGCAGGCCTCCTCCGCCCTCGTCTCGGCGTACACCGTGGGTCGCCTCGACAAGGCGTCCGCGTTTGCATGCGTCCGGCCAGCCCGATACTCGATTTGCAGGTTGTACTCCTGCAACTGCGCCAACCACCGGGCCATCTGCCCCCGCGGCTCCTTGAATGTAAGAAGAAACTGCAGAGCATAATGGTCAGTGCGTACGCGACATCTCCTGCCGTACAAATACGGCCGGAACTGTTTGCATGCGAAAATCACGGCGTACAACTCTTGGCGGGTCACGCAATAGTTCAGCTCGGCCCCACTCAAGGTCCGGCTGGCGTACGCGATGACTCGTTCCGTCCCATCCTGTACCTGTGACAACACCGCGCCCAGCCCGCTGCTGCAGGCGTCGGTGTCCAAAATAAAATCGGTGGTAAAATCGGGGAAAGCGAGGGTGGGGGCGTGGGTGAGGTGGTCTTTGAGAGTGGTGAAGGCCGTCTGGCAGGCCCCCGTCCACTGGTAGGGGTGCTTAGGGGAGGTGAGTTGGGTGAGGGGGCGTGCAATCTCGCTGAATCCCTTTACAAATCGACGATAATAGGTGGCGAGCCCCAAAAATGATCTGATCTCCGTCAGATTCCTTGGCCGTGGCCACTCCACTACGGCGCGTACCTTCTCCGGATCGGTGTGCACGCCTGCCTCGCTGACGCGATGCCCGAGGTACCCCACCTCGCGTTGTGCGATGTAACACTTACGTGGCTTGAGCTTGAGATGAGCCGCTCGCAGTCGCTGGAACACCTCTCGTAACCTGGACCAGTGCTCAGACAAAGATCTACTGAACACGATCACGTCATCCGGGTAAATCAGGCACTGTTCCCACTGCAAGCCCCGCATCACCAACTCCATCAGCCGCTGGAACGTCGCGGGCGCGTTGGCGAGTCCGAACGGGAGTACTCGAAACTCGAATAGTCCCATCGGGGTGGTGAATGCGGTTTTTGGTCGATCCTCGGCCGCCATCTCTACCTGCCAGTACCCGGGCGCGAGATCGAGGGTGGGAAAATACCGCGCTCCGGCGAGGCTGTCAAAGTTGTCGTCGATGCGGGGTATGGGGAAGGCGTCGCCGAGGGTGACCGCGTTCAGTTTGCGGTAATCGACGCGGAACCGGGTTGACCCATCCTTCTTCATTGCTAGTACCACCGGGACTGACCAGGGGCTCGCCGAGGGCTGAATTATGTTATCGCGAAGCATGTCCCCAACCGCCTCTTTGATCTGGGCGCATTCGGGTGCGCCCACTCGGTACGCGGGGAGTCTGATGGGTCGGGCTGCACCGGTGTCGATTTGGTGCTTAACGAGATCGGTCCGACCCACGTCCGAGCCGTGTTCGCTGAACACGTCGGCATACTCCTGCAACCGATCGGCCTCCCCCTCAGGTAAATCTGCCCAAGGTACGTGTAACGCGTCGGGCAGGGGAACGACCTCGGCTCGGGGAGTCGGGCCGACTCGCCAGGCCAGGTCCTGGTCACCGAACACCGAGTCGTCAGAGTGGCGTGCGTGCAGGGGGTGCACGGTGCCAGTATCGCCTGGGTACTGTGATGGTGAAACATCCGCATAAACAATCGGCACCCATCCGCGTTTACCAACGTGGCTGAACCCACCACCCCATACCGTTTTGCCAACTCCGGGTGGGGGGTTAGCATTACATCACCCGATGGTCGGCGGAGGGTGTTGTCACCAGCACCAGCATCTCGGCGAGCGGCCCGATGGTGACTTTGCCGAAAAAACCTAAGAATCTGCACTCAATCTTAATTTTAGAGCTTTCGTGACTGCAGGAATTACTCTTTAGTTCTTTCGGTAAAGTCACGTATAAAGATAAAATAATAAATTAAAGTACTTTACTACACGCGTCGCCGTACTCATTGACATGTAAATGTTTTGTCTCTAACCCCTCCCTCTCTCCGCCCCCCCTCTGTCTATTTAAGGCCTCGCCACAGAGACGATCTCCCTCTCTGTCTGTGTTGCTCTCTCTCTATGTATCTTGGTGATATCTGTCTGCTTATATGTCTGTCTATAGTTTTCTGGTTAGATTTTTTGTTGCTATTTCTTTTATACCTGATGATGATTGCTTGTGTTGCAATCGAAATGTCGTATGCAATTATTTAATTTATTATTTTATCTTTATACGTCACTTTACCGAAAGAACCAAAGAGTAATCTGTACTCATTGGTGGTTTTTCGGTAAAGTCACGTGTGCAGAAATAAAATCAACTTTAAATAAACAAAATTCAAATAAATCACGACATTTGTACCACAACACAAGCGCCCATCGTCAGGTGGAAATGGGGTGAAACGCACAGCGAGGAAACACGCAGGGGGACGCCACGCACACAGCACGTAGAGATTTTTATTGTATTAATTTAATACACGTGAGACTTTACCGGAAAAAAACAACAACAAGTGTAATTTCAGCAGTCACGAAAGCTTCAAACCTAAATCAAATCTCTGGCCCTTGAACTAAACAATGACAAGTCTTGCTGTTATCATTCAAAACACATTCCTGCGGAGGGAGCTGGTAGGAACGCTGGGATGCTCGGTCAATGGCCTGCAGGGTCAACGGCGGCGTGGTGTATTCCGCAAATATGCCCGACTGTGAGGGCGGGCACAAGCCGGCGTGAGTAGATTAAACGTTGAGTTTTATAAGGGCACCACGGGGTGACCAGCCCCTCCCCACCCAGCCCCTCCCCATCCAGCCCCACCCTCCCCACCCAGCCCCTCCCCACCCAGCCCTACCCCACCCAGCCCCTCCCTGCACAACGGACACAATAATCCCCTGTGGGCTGGTGTAACCAGGAGGTTCCTACCAGTGTAACTGAAGACTGCACGAAGCAGCGACAAAGCATTTGCCACCGAGGCCACCGCACAACGATTTGATGCCAACGTTACACCCGGACTATTTCGAGTCGATGGTGAAGGGCTCTGTCGATGTGGTGAGTCGGTGATGATTGCAAGGTCACATCTTGCTCAACATCCCACCAACAAATGTCCATTCGTTAACTTCAGCAAGACTCACATCACAGCGTGTCAAAGAGGTCCTCCCGGGTTGCGATCCGTTTGGGATCAAACAAAACAAAAACCGCTCAGAACAGAATTGCCAAGCGACATAATCACCGCTCCCGCCACGGGCATAATCCACACTCGGGCAGCGACAAGCTGACTCCACGCTAACTGCCGGGTAGTTGGGAATGAACAATTTAGCTTAGAGGAATCATATATATATAGACTCAATGTTGTGATATACAAAAAATATTCAAAAGATAAAACAAACGCAACTTGAGATGGCAACTTCATCGTTGCTTTGCTGGGAGTATTTTTCAACAACAAAACAGCAGCACTGGGTGGCTGTCATTGTTTTTGTTGCAATAAAATTCTTATTTTCTTCTCGTTGTCTTCGTCTTCACTTGAATCGTCACCCGATTGCAATGGCGGCTCGCAGGCTTCGCTGGAGAATCCAAAAATCGAGTCACCAAATTATTGGACCCATCACTGCTTTCTCGTCTCAATTCCCACCCTCTGTGAGCACTCACGCACAAGGCACACACACACACACGTGTGTGTACGTGTGTGTGTGTGGGGAGCGGTGGTGTAGCGGTTAGCGCTACGCTGCGCTATGAACCCGGCGACCCGGGTTCGATCCCCGCTCACGGCCAACACCGGTGACGATTATCTGAACCGGTCCAGGGCCTCCCCTAGGTCGACTCAGCCTCAAATGAGAACCTGGTGCGGTGTGTAGTAAACATCACCACCGGGGAGACAAAGGCGGTCGGGCGTGGTGCTGGCCACCCACCCCCTCGTGTGCCGTTCCGGCCTTCATAGGTGCTCGCTGACAGCACTTGCCTCTACAGTCTGTTAAGGCTACACGGGGATCTTTATCTTTGTGTGTGGGTGGGGAGCGGTGGTGTAGCGGTTAGCGCTACGCTGCGCTATGAACCCGCCGACCCGGGTTCGATCATATTTGACCGAGGCTATTCTGACATCCAATCTGTACAACAACAAAAATCTGCCACCTTTTACATAGTTGATAACATAGTAATAGGTTTTTACCCTTTCAACTGGTACAACAACTAACACCTTTATACAAGGCATCATGTTTGCAATAACCACAACACAAGCAGTCAAAATGCAAACAAAAAGAAACAACTGCTTGTGTCGTGGTTATTGCAAACATGATGCCTTGTATAAAGGTGTCAGTTGTAGTACCAGTTGAAAGGGTAAAAACCTACCACTACCTTTTGCCACTGGTAAAGGAGATGTCTCCTAGTCGATAACATTTTCAGTATCAACTTCCAGATAGAAAAACTCAACAGGCGGTGTGGTGGTGGTGGTGATGGTGGTGGGTGATGGTGGTGGGTGGTGGTGGTGATGGCGGTGATGGTGGTGATGGTGGTGGGTGATGGTGGTGGTGATGGTGGTGGTGGTGGTGATGGTGGTGGTGATGATGGTGATGGTGGTGGTGAAGGTGGTGGTGATGGTGGTGGTGATGATGGTGATGGTGGTGGGTGGTGATGGTGGTGGGTGGTGATGGTGGTGGTGATGGTGGTGATGATGGTGATGGTGGTGGGTGGTGATGGTGGTGGGTGGTGATGGTGGTGATGGTGGTGTGGGTGTTGATGGTGGTGATGGTGGTGGTGTGGTGATGGTGGTGGGTGGTGGTGATGGTGGTGGTTGGTGATGGTGGTGATGATGGTGGTGATGGTGGTGATGATGGTGGTGGTGATGGTGGTGATGGTGGTGATGATGGTGGTGATGGTGGTGGTGGTGATGGTGGTGATGGTGGTGGTGATGGTGGTGGTGATGGTGGTGATGGTGGTGATGGTGGTGGTGGTGGTGATGATGATGGTGGTGATGGTGGTGGTGATGGTGATGGTGGTGGTGATGGTGGTGGTGATGGTGGTGGGGGTGGTGGTGATGGTGGTGGTGATGGTGGTGGTGATGGTGGTGGTGATGGTGGTGATGGTGGTGGTGATGGTGGTGGTGGTGATGGTGGTGGTGATGATGATGGTGATGGTGGTGATGGTGGTGGTGGTGATGGTGGTGGTGGTGGTGATGGTGGTGGTGGTGGTGATGATGATGGTGGTGATGGTGGTGATGGTGGTGGTGATGGTGGTGGTGATGATGGTGATGATGATGGTGGTGGTGGTGATGGTGGTGGTGATGGTGGTGGTGATGATGGTGATGGTGATGGTGGTGATGGTGGTGGTGATGGTGGTGATGGTGGTGGTGATGGTGGTGGTGATGGTGGTGGTGGGGGTCTTTTGAAACGAAGCAGATGGACAAACAATCCGTCGGCCATCGCGACGCGATTCCCAGCGGATGCCAAATGCCGTCTGGGCAAGCGGAGCTCAGCCAGGGCACCGCTTGGCAGCCCGCGGCGTAGACGCCGCCGCTACCGGCTGGCGTCTCTCTCACAGCAGGTACGTCCTGACGACGGCGTGGACGGGCCTGCCGCACGCGGGGCAAGGCTCGTTGCGGCGCTTTAGCTTCTTGGCGCACGCGCAGCACGTGACCAGGTGGCCCGTCTCTCCATGCACGAGCGTGCAGCTCCTGGGCCGGTGCTGGCACACGAGGCACACGAGGCACGCGAGGCACGCGGCGTTGGCGTCGCTGCTGCTGCTGCTGCTGCCGCTGCTGCTGCTGCCGCTGCTGCTGTCGCTGCTGCTGCCGCTGCTGCTGACGTCGCGGTCGGAGCTCGCGGGAGCCGAGGGAGCGGCGGAGACGGCGTCCGACGACGTCTTCGTTTTGACATCGTCGTCAACGCCCTCCTCCTCCTCCTCCTCGTGTCCGTCTCCTCCTCGTCGCTGCGGTTCCTGTTGGGACTGACCACAACTGGCTCTGGGCTACGGACACGATGAGCAGAGTCGACGGTTACACCGGTAGGAACCACCTGGTTCCACACCCAGCCCACAGGGGATTGTTGTGTCCGTCCGTCAGTCGTGCATGCAAGAATGGGAGGTGGGGCCGGGTGGGGTGGGGAGGATGGGGAGGTGCTGGGTGGGGTGGGGAGGGTGGGGCTGGGTGGGGGGTGGGAGAGGGGTGGGGCTGGGTGGAGAGGGGAGGATGGGGAGGGGCTGGGTGGGGAGGGTGGGGAGGGGAGGGTGGGGCTGGGTGAGGCTGGGTGGGAGGATGGGGAGGGGCTGGGTGAGGAGGCTGTTGCGTAGCTACGCTGCTGTGAGAGATTTTTATGAAAAACACGGACAAGTCAATCAAAGCGTGTGTGGGCCACCGATCCCCACGCTCGCACCGGCCGCACGTGCGCTCCGACATGCTCGTGACGCCACCGCCAAACTCACCTGCCGCTTGTCTCCGTCGGCCGTCGCCAATGAGCTTCCCTTCACGGCTCCCGCCGCGTGATCTGCATGCCGCAGAACGACACGCGCACCGATACGTGAGCACCGCGACAGCAGAGGTCGCAAACGGGTTTTGATTCCTTACACGTAGCCGTACCCGGCCGTACCCGTACCCTACCCGTACCCGACTGGGTACGGGTATTGGGTACCCGATTGCGACCTCTGGGATGAAGCCATGTTGCAGGCGCGGGTGGGTTGATTCTAGGAACTTGAATTGTGAGAAGAGACAAGACGTTGGGAAATGAGTGACAAACGGTTACTCACCAGTGACTCACGGCCTACCCGTACCCGGCCGCACCAGGGTCGCAAACGGGTAGCCGGGTAAAGGGTAAAGGTGTCGACATGCCAAGGGGTAAGGTAAAGGGTACAGGGTAAAGGTAGTTCTGAAGAATTACCCGATAGGGTAAAGGTAGTTCTGAAGAATTACCCGGTAGGGTAAAGGTAGCGCGAAGTATTACCCGGTAAATACGGTGCCTTGTTTACTGCTAGAAGCTCCGTGGCGCAGTCTGTGGCCTCTATTCAATAAGTAATATTTTTTAAAACTTTTTTTTGTTATGAAATGTACGAGTACTGGCAGAACTCCACGACTCCAGGAAGTGGCCACAACGTAAGGGGCCGTGGCCGATTACAGCTAACACCAGTTGATTGTGGACAATTAGACCCAAACCGAAACTTAACAAATAAAAAAGAATGTTCAAAAAATTATATATTTTTGTCATCAGTATGACATAAGTATACCAAGTTTACAGTCGATACCACATTGGGAAGTGGGTTAAAATTGAGTTACAAGATTTGAGGATACAACAACGACAACAACGACAAGCGTGTAAAATTGGAATCATGGAGAGTATTCTATATGTATAAAGCGCTCTATCTACAGCATTTACCGTTATAAACCTTGTTCATGTGTAGTAGTACTCCAGTAATCACCCTGTAATCGGGTCATTTGTATTGTGGTAAGGGTAAACGGTAGGGTAAAGGTAGGCTCGTTGCTTTTTACCTTTCATTTTACTTGCTAAAGGGTAAAAGGTAAGGGTAGAGTGATTGTATTATGGTAAGGTAAATGGTAGGGTAAAGGTAGGCTCGTTGTTTTTACCTTTAAACTTTTACGTTACCTTGCCGAGGCCTGGCTCCACCTTTGCGTCTGTCGGTGGCGGCTCTGCCGAGCGCCTTGGCCAGGAGAGCGCCCAGCGACCTGGGAGACGAGCTGCAGACAGAGGAGAGATGTCTGTGAGAGAACGAACGCTGGGGTGGAAGTTTGCGTGACTGCAAGAATCCATACTCTTAGCTTCTTTGAAAAAATAAAATATTAAAAAACGTCGTGAAGCGTCGTGATTTAATTTAGTTATTTCAATTTTTTTTTATTATTTCCCTTCTACGTGACTTTACTAACAGAACCAATGTTTGATAATTCATCGTGTTACATTCTATTTTATTCACCGTTTGCAACTCCAACCGAGGGTTAAAGTGCGCATGTTCGTCTGATAGTCAATCATTGAACGCAAGCTACCGAACAACCATTTCACGCACATGCCGGTTTACATATTAAACCGAGTATAACACTTCCTGTAAACAACGAGAGTTTATTTGTTTCACCAGGTGAGAACTCAATAGTCCGGGGATTAGTTTCATACGCAAGGGTGGTGACACCTGGGTAACCGAGCTGACAAAACCAAATCAAATCACGTGAAATACAGCAATCAAATAGAAACATCTGAGAAAAAACGGTGTCATATGAGAAATGGAAAAACATATGGCAGATATAAATCAATGTTCAATAATACACACTCTTCGTGTTGGCTCAGCCACATTTTCAAACCGATCATAGTACAATTACAATTAAGTTACGGAATTGTTTTACAGGATGTGTGTGAAATGAACATTCTAAATTAGCACAAGCTGATAATTGTTTTTATACCATTCTATCTGGCAACAAAACTGATACCTTTTTTACAAGGAGTCATGTTTGCATAGACCACAATACCTGCAGTCATAATGCAAACAAAAAACACAACTCTGAAAATGTATGCACTGTCCTTGAAGTTGATTGGTCCACACCCGAGACAGCTTTCCTTAGAGCCCAGTCTCACATGGTGTTGGACCAGATGACGCCAATAGGCGCACAACTCAAAGACAATGCACCATCAGAGTATGAGAGCTCGGGGTAAAGCACAAGCTGTCGCACAAACAATATCAACAACGCAAAAGTAGATTTTACACGGCAAATTGGAAAAGTTGTGCCCATCAGATGAGCTCTCCCATCACGCCACAGGACCGATGATCCAGTGGTCACAACAGCGCACAGTTCATCCGTGGTACATACCGTCGCAACCCTCGGTTGGCAAACTCCTCGACACGCCACCGGTCTTTCTCACCTCGGCTCTTTGAGGGAGAAGCTCTCCACGCCGAACAGCTCCCCCAGAGGGTCGCCCTTGCAGTGCACGATGTGTAGCCTCCGCTTGTCGTAGAGTTGCTTCGTCTTGATGTAGCCACCCAGGTGATGGAAGACCTGCGCGGGAGGATGCCTCCGTCAACTGAGAGGCCTCCTCCAACCTCTCAATACTCTGACAGTGCACTGTTTTTGAGTGAGTTGTACGCCTTTTGGCGTCGTCTGGTCCAACACCACGTGAGACTAGGCTCTCAGGAAAGCTGTCTCGGGTGTGGACCAATCAATTTCAAGGACAGTGCATACATTATCAGAGTTATGTGTTTTTTGTTTGCATTACGACTGCAGGTATTGTGGTCTATGCAAAAAAAAAGTGTCAGTTTTGTTGCCAGATAGAAGGATAAAAAAACACAATTATCATTTTGCGGCAATGCCAGGCAAAGCGGCGGGCAAACCGCGCACGCCTCGGCACAGGCGTTGCGAGCGAGCGTCCGCATCTCACCTGCGGCAGCGTGAACGTGTCGCCTGTCGCACCGACAGAGCGCAAGAGACGCAGCAGCAGAGGCACAGGCCTCACCGCCTGCGGGACAGACGGAGAGAGAGGCGGTCGTCACACGTCACCCTCGCGTTGAAATCGCCCTCGAAGCAATCGTGCGCAAATCGTAATCACGCAACACTTTATCTGCTCGCCGGCTTGTTACAAAAGAGACACGCCGACACCAAGAACACGCGCATCTCCGGTGAGCGCACAGTCGGCTAAGTATGGTGCGGAAGAAGTTCAACGCACACGCACACACACACACGTGCGCAGACACGCAAAGCAAACGCGCACACACACGAGCCATTAGGAGTGAGCAACACCCCTCAATGCGCGCGTTGCTGTGCAAAGATTCATACTCTTTGGATTTTTGGGTAACGTTACGTAGTTACATTTTTTAAAATCCTTTATATTAAGTTCACTCGCTTGCTTGCTCGCTTACGACCGTGCAAATCTTTCGGTCGTTTTTTAATCCACTTCCCGTGATCCAATCGAGCTGACATTTTGCACACAGACTCGTTGTGCGTGACAATTTATTTTCGTGGAAAATTTTTTTTCCAAAATTTTCCACTTACTAGGAAAAAAAAAATTTCATATTTAATTTAAAATACCAATGTGATAAAAATGAAAGCCGTCTCGGGTGTGGACCAATCAATTTCAAGGACAGTGCATATCATTATCAGGGTCGTCTCTATTTCGTTTGCATTTTGACTGCAAGTGTTGTGGTCATTGCAAACACGATCCCTTGTATAAAGGTGTCGGTTGTGTTGCCAGATAAAAAGGGTAAACCCCTATTACTATATCTTGCTACTGGCAAAGGAGGTATCATGATGTAGATTCCATAACTTATACCACCAGGCTGTGTTCACCCAACAACCCACTCAAACACGAAACAACACTCGGCCTAAAGCGATTGTCTCAAACGCATTGTAAGCACACGGCGACATGAACGCAATCGCAAACACTGACCAAAGCTTCCTCGCCAACTCCCGAAGTTGAAGAGACGGAGGTGGAGGGGCTGCCACTCATCATGACGACGACGACGACGACGATGACAACTGCAGAGACACACAGGGACGTGTCGGTTAGCCTGAAGCGCAGTGAGGATCCAGCCTGACAATGACCACCAATCAAGGGGGGTGCTGCTGTTGGTTGGCATCATGGTCCACAACGGAACTCGGCTTTTAGAGACTGCAGCACGGTGTAATCACCTCTTAGGTTTTTTTTTTCCGGTAAAGTCACCGTGTAGGTAAAACATTTAAATTAATAAAAGTAAAATAAAACAAATGAAAAAATTCACGACGTTTCGGAGGCAACACAAGCCTCCGTCTTCAGGTGGAACCGTCACAGCCACGACAGCTGTATCAAGTAAATGAGAGATTGCAAGAGCTACCACTCCGTATATATAATGGTTGGAGAGGGGGGAAGGGCCAAGTACGGCACACTTTTTATTAATATGGTAAGGTGAGGCTTAAGAGGCTGAGCCTTTGTTATCACCACCACAACGCCGCCGATTCGCTAAAGTAGCAACGTCGCACACATCGAGGAGACACGATCATTACGGCGGGAGAAGAGATGATAGATGTACGTATGTTGTCTAGGATCTATGAAAGCATTTTGGATTGGGGATTGTTCCAGCTATTCTGATCGATTAAACTACACGCATTACAAATTGTCCATTTTCTAGCGCTGCTCCGAGGCCATAAACACTCAACTCTTTTCTCACCAGGAAAGGGCCGCTGAGCTACCCGGCTCTTTTTCAGAAGCGACCTGGCCACCGATGGTAGCCTAACGAAGCGATTCATTTCGTGAAAATTTATAGCAGTGGGTGGGTGTGTGAGTGGGTGAGTGAGTAGGTGGGTGGGTGAGTGGGTGAGTAGGTGGGTGGGTGAGTGGGTGAGTGAGTGGGTGAGTGAGTGGGTGAGTGGGTGGGGTGAGTGGGTGGGTGAGTGGGTGGGTGAGTGGGTGAGTAGGTGGGTGGGTGAGTGGGTGAGTGGGTGAGTGAGTGGGTGGGTGGGGTGAGTGGGTGGGTGAGTGGGTGAGTGGGTGAGTAGGTGGGTGGGTGAGTGGGTGAGTGAGTGGGTGAGTGAGTGGGTGGGTGAGTGAGTGGGTGAGTGAGTGAGTAGGTGGGTGGGTGAGTGGGTGAGTGAGTGGGTGGGTGGGTGAGTGGGTGAGTGGGTGGATGAGTGAGTGAGTGGGTGAGTGAGTGGGTGAGTGAGTGGGTGGGTTGAGTGAATGGTGGGGTGAGTGGGTGGGGTGACTGAGTAGGTGGGTGAGTGAGTGGGTGAGTGAGTAGGTGGGTGGGTGAGTGGGTGAGTGAGTGGGTGAGTGGGTGGGTGAGTGGGTGAGTGGGTGAGTGAGTAGGTGGGTGGGTAGGTGAGTAGGTGGGTGAGTGAGTGGGTGAGTGAGTGAGTGGATGGGTGGGTGAGTGAGTGGGTGGGTGAGTGAGTAGGTGGGTGGGTGAGTGGGTGAGTGGGTAGGTGGATGGGTGGGTGAGTGGGTGAGTGAGTGGGTGGGTGGGTGAGTGGGTGAGTGAGTAGGTAGGTGGGTGGGTGAGTGGGTGAGTGAGTGGGTGGGTGAGTGGGTGAGTGAGTGGGTGAGTGGGTGAATGAGTGGATAGGCGAGTGGGTGAGTAAGTGGATGAGTGGTTGAGTGAGTGGTTGAGTGAGTGGGTGAGTGAGTGGTCATTTATTAACACGTAATTCAACTTGTAGAAAACAACTGTACTTGTAAACGAATGCGATTGTTAAACGGTGTTAATTTTTACGTGGCCTTGGTTATATAAATAATAAAAGTACGCGTCTACACGGAGCTCTCCCATGCGGGGCCGCGTGCCCCGATTTGCGGCCAAGATTCAGGCGAGACCGAGGCTTACGAGCAAAAACCGGGCCGCGTTTTTATTCGTTGAAATAAAAAAAAGTTGCATTCAATTATCGACGAGAACGTAATGTAAGCTCAAAATAAACGAACTATTTCAATGCGACATTTGAAAATCGATACATTCAAGTTATAGCTTAAAGCAATAAAAATTAAACTCGAATTAAAATCAACAATTCTAGGCGCTTGAGTGCGGCCTAGCGAATGGGGCTACGCTGCACCACTCGGCAGACTTCGCGCATTTAGAACTCAATCACTGACGTTGTATTATCACGGAGAGCCTTGGGGGGTCGAGTATTACTTAGAGCACATGCTGCGAGTTTATTCGCGTTCACATGGTTGTTGTTGTTGTGAGTCAGCGAGGGGTGACGCCGGAACGCCGCTCGACTCACCGAGTAAGGATGTTGCCCCGCAACTCTGGGGACGCGGGGGACGTGAGGGGAGGGGGCATGACGTCACTCGCTCACCTACTCACCCACCCACTCACTCACCCACCCACTCACTCACCCACCCACTCACCCACTCACTCACTCACCCACCCACTCACTCACCCACCCACTCACTCACCCACCCACCCACTCACTCACTCACCCACCCACTCACCCACTCACTCACTCACCCACTCACTCACTCACCCACCAACTCACTCACCCACTCACTCACTCACCCACTCACTCACTCACTCACCCACCCACTCACCCACCCACTCACTCACCCACTCACTCACTCACCCACTCACTCACTCACCCACCCACTCACTCACCCACCCACCCACTCACCCACCCACCCACTCACCCACCCACTCACTCACCCACCCACCCACCCACTCACCCACCCACTCACTCACTCACCCACCCACTCACTCACCCACCCACTCACCTCACCCACCCACTCACTCACCCACCACTCACCACTCACCCTCACTCCACCCACTCACTCATTCATCCACTCACCCACTCCAACCATTCACCCATTCACCCACCCACCCACTCACTCACCCGCCCACCTCACCCACCCACTCACTCACCCACTCACTCACTCACCCACTCACCCATTCACTCATCTCTCACCCACTCACTCATTCACTCACCCATTCACCCACTCACCCATTCACTCAATCTCTCACCCACTCACTCATTCACTCACCCATTCACCCACTCACCCACTCACCCAATCTCTCACCCACTCACTCACCCACCCACTCACTCAATCTCTCACCCCACTCACCCACCCACTCACCCAAACTCTCACCCACTCACCCACTCACTCACCCTCGCTGTGTAGACCACGGAGTCTGAAGTCGAACCCAAGCCCTGCTGTTTCCGGTCCCGCGCACAACCAGCACTGCACCACGTGATGCGCCAGCCGGGATCGTGGGGGGCGGAGCCTCGCCCTAGTGACGTCACCTCTGTTACGTCACAGCCACGCCTCCACCCACAGTCGAGAGGAATGCACACGAGGGAGCAGCAGAAGAAGCCTTTTGAGAGCGAATCCTCAACGAGGTGAGCGACCCTGTTGATTTTACATTTCGACCACAAACTAAAGCTTCATTACTTTTTATATGTTCATATTCAATTTTCAGCAATCAAATTAGAAAAAACGCCACTTTTTTCAAATTTTTTGCTGTGGATTTCACACCTGATGACGATTGCTTGTGTTGCAGTCGAAACGTCGTGATAATTTTATTGTTTTATATTTTTATTATTTTATTGTTTCCCTTCTATGTGACTTCACTGAAAGAACAAGAATATGAATCCCTGCAGTCACGAAAAGCTTTAATTAAAATTCTAATTAGAACTGTTAGATAGGATACTTGGCATTCTCTGAAATGTTGCTGTTACTGTCGTTGTGTAGACCCCAAGCGAGTCAGCATTTAAAACAAGCTTAACTAATCCGTTTAAATCTCATAGAATATTAATAACATGTATACAATTATTGTGTTCTGATTGCTGGTACAATTGTGCCCTACATTACATGTATTGAATGTTATTCAACATATGAGGAGGAGTCTGCCTTTAAGTTCAGACCCTAGCCACTGCCATAGTTGCCTCCAATCTGTGATGTCACAGCCACATGGGTGGTACCTCTGACATCAAGTGACCTACGACGTCATGCTCGTATTATAACAAATAATTAAAGTATGGTCATATGACCCTAATGACCCACAAGGCATATGGGTCCTCTATCAAGCAGTCGATTAATACAAATGGGCTGTACATGAACATGCATGTCGGGATTAGAGGTGAAATATCATTGTTAAGTCTGGTGATTATGTTTAATGGAATAGGCAGTTGGAATAAACATGTTCGTGTGGGTGGATGAGTGAGTGATCGGGCGCACACATGAGTGGGAAAACAAGCGAGTGAGTGGGCTTTTAAAGCAACAGTCACGATAGTCTTCTGATTCTATCGGTAAAGTC
>WFAB01002418.1:0-39587 GCA_018977245.1 Lethenteron camtschaticum | reverse complement strand
GACTCACCACACAGAGACCCACAGACTCACCACACAGAGACCATAGACTCATCACACAGACCCATAGACTCACCACACAGAGACCCAAGACTCACACACAGAGACCCACAGACTCACCACACAGAGACCCATAGACTCACCACACAGAGACCCATAGACTCATCACACAGAGACCCATAGACTCACCACACAGAGACCCATAGATTCATCACACAGAGACCCATAGACTCACACACAGAGACCCATAGACTCACACACAGAGACCCATAGACTCATCACACAGAGACCCATAGCGAATCACACAGAGACCCATAGACTCGTCACACAGAGACCCATAGACTCCCACACAGAGACCCATAGACTCATCACACAGAGACCCATAGACTCATCACACACCCATAGACTCATCACAGAGACCCACAGACTCACCACACAGAGACCCATAGACTCATCACACAGAGACCCATAGATCATCACACAGAGACCCAGACTCATCACAAGAGACCCATAGACTCACCACACAGAGACCCTAGACTCACACACAGAGACCCATAGACTCACACACAGAGACCCACAGACTCATCACACAGAGACCCATAGACTCCCACACAGACCATAGACTCATCACACAGAGACCCATAGACTCATCACACAGAGACCCACAGAATCACACAGAGACCCATAGACTCATCACATCATCACACAGAGACCCATAGACTCATCACACAGAGACCCATAGACTCACACACGAGACCCATAGACCCATCATACACAAACTACTCACCACACACAGCACACACACACTCACTCACCACACAGCACACACACACTCACCACACTCACCCCACTCACCACACACACCACACACAGCACACACTCACTCACCACACTCACCCCACTCACCACACACACCACACTCACCCCACTCACCACACACAGCACACACTCACTCACACTCACCCCACTCACCACACACACCACACTCACCCATCACCACACACACACACACTCACTCACCACACTCACCCCACTCACNACACACACCACACACAGCACACACTCACTCACCACACTCACCCCACTCACCACACACACCACACTCACCCACTCACCACACACACCCACACCAGCACACACTCACTCACCCCACTCACCACACACACCACACACCACACACTCACTCACCACACTCACCCCTCACCACACACACCACACTCACCCCACTCACCACACACACACAACACACACACACTCACTCACCACACTCACCCCACTCACCAACACACCACACTCACCCACTCACCACACACAACACACACACACACTCACTCACCACACTCACCCCACTCACCACACACACCACACTCACCCACTCACCACACACAGCACACACAGCACACACTCACTCACCACACTCACCCCACTCACCACACACACCACACTCACCCTCTCACCACACACACCACACACAGCACACACTCACTCACCACACTCACCCCACTCACCACAACACCACACTCACCCCACTCACACCACACACCACACCACACACACTCACTCACCACACTCACCACACACACCACACACACTCACTCACCACACTCACCCCCCACCACACACACCACTCACCCCACTCACCACACACACCACACACAGTCACACACTCACTCACCCACTCACCACACACACCACACACAGCACACCTCACTCACCACACTCACCACACACACCACACTCACCCCTCTCACCACACACACCACACCACACACACTCACTCACCACACTCACCCACTCACCACACACACCACACTCACCCACTCACNACACACACCACACAGCACACACTCACTCCCACACTCACCACACACACCACACTACACACACTCACTCCCACACTCACCCCACTCAATCACACACCACACTCACCCCACTCACCACACACACCACACTCACCCCACTCACACACTCACCCACTCACCACCACCACTCACCTGCCTCACCCTCCTGCCAGGCACAGGNCCACTCTCAGTCCACTCACCACAGGCCGCCTCACACCACCACCACTNCACCATNACTGCACACCACACTACACCACCACCACTCACTCACATACACACCACACTACCCCATCACTATACCACCACNACTCACACCACCACTACTCACACCACCACTACACACCACTACCAATACAACCACCACCACTACCNCCACTACTACACTACCCCACACCACTCACACTACCATCACNACCACNACTATCCACTCACCCCACACTACCACNACTNACCACCANACCACCACTCACTCACTACACTACCACACCACCACTACCCCACCACTACCACCACCACNACTACCAACTACCACCACCACTCACTGCACCACACNACCACCACCACTACCACCACCACTACCACCCTACTACCACACTACCACCACCACCATACCACCACCACTACCACCACTACTACTCCACTACACACCCCATACCACCACTACCCCACTACTACCACTACTACCACCACCACCTACTCACCACTACCACCNCCATACCACACTACCCACTACTCATTCCACTACCACCACTACTACCACCACCACTACTACCACCACCACTACACCACCACCACTNACCACCACCACCACCACCACCACTACCACACTACTACCACCACCATACTACCACCACCACCACCACTACCACCACCACTACCACCACCACTACCCACACTACCACCACCACACCACTACCACCACACCACTACCATTCACCTTCATTCCCTCACACCTTCTCCTCCGCTCACCGCGCCGCTGCGACGAAGGAACCAACGGAATCANCAAGAACGCCGCCACACACCACCACCACCATCACCACCACACCACCATCACCATCACCACCATCACCACCACATCACCACCACCACACCACCACCACACACCATCACCACCACCATCACCACCATCACCACACCACCATCACCACCACCACCACCATCACCACCACCACCATCACCACCACCATCACCACCACCACCACCATCACCACCACACCATCACCACCACCACCACACCACCACCACCACACCACCACCATACCACCACCATCACCACCCCTGACGTTCTCTCCATTTCATNCCTTCCCTCCGTCCACGTTTCGTTCCCCCTCCCTCCTTCGTTCCCTCCTCCCCTCCTCCCCTCNTGACTTTCGTTCCCCCGTCGACCCGCTAAGAATGAAAAGGAAATTATCGAAGCACCACAGNCGAACATCATTAATGACGTCGATTCACACTCCAGGTGGGTGGGGCGTATGACGTCTACACTCCAGGTGGGGAGGGGCTGCATGACGTCATTACACTCCAGGTGGGGAGGGGCTGCATGACGTCATTACACCGTCCAGGGGGGAGGGCTGCAGACGTCATTAACAAGGTGGGGAGGGGCTGCAGACGTCATTAACAAGGTGGGGAGAGGCTGTATCGACGTCATTAACAAGGGGCACGCTGACGCCATCTTGGTAGGGGTGAGGCGCGATATTGACGGCTTGTGGACGCCAGGTGGGGAGGCGCGCTATGACNGGCTTGTGACGCCAGGTGGGGATGNGGCGCATGACTTGCTTGTGGACGCCAGGTAGGGGATGGGCGCGATATTAAGTTGCTGTAGAGGCCATCTTGGNGGGGAGGCGCGATATTAATTGCTTGCGGAGGCCATCTTGGTAGGGTGAGGCGCGATATTAACTTGCTTGTAGACGCCATCTTGGTAGGGATGAGGCGCGATATTAATTTGTGCGGCGGCCACTTGGTAAGGGGTGAGCGCGATATTAACTTGCTGTAGAGGCCATCTTGGTGAGGGAGAGGCGCGTATAAGCTTGTAGACGCCATTAATCCGCGCTTNGTAGGGNATGAGGCGCGATATCAACCGCTGTAGGCCATCTTGGGGGGATGAGGCGCGATATCAACCTGCTTGTAGACGCCATCTTGGTAGGGTGGGCGCTGATATCAACCGCTTAGACGCCATCTTGGTAAGGGATGAGGCGCGATATCAACCTGCTTGTAGACGCCATCTTGGNAGGATGACGGCGCGATATTAACTTGCTTGTAGACGCCATCTTGGTAGGGTGAGGCGCGATATTAACGCTTGTAGACGCCATCTTGGTAGGGTGGGCGCGATATTGCTTAGCTTGTAGANGCCTCTTGGTAGGGNTGGGCGCATATTGAATCGCTGTGACGCCATCTTGGTAGGGTGGGCGGACATCCTCTTGTAGAGCCTCTTGGGGGGGTGGGCGGACATCCTGCTTGTGANGCCTCTTGGTAGGGGTGGGCGGTCTATCTTCTGTGGACGCCTCTTGGTAGGGGTGGGCGGACTCTTGTTGTGANGCCTCTTGGTAGGGGTGGGCGGACATCTGCTTGTAGANGCCTCTTGGTAGGGTGGGCGATATTAATCTTGCTNGTGAGCCTCTTGGTAGGGGTGGGCGGTCTGCTTGGANGCCTCTTNGTGGGTGGGCGGACATTCTGCTTGGANGCTCTTGGTAGGGGTGGGCGGACATCTTGTTGTGANGCCNTCTTGGTGGGGTGAGGCGCGATATTANCTTGCTTGTAGACGCCTCTTGGTGGGGTGAGGCGGACATTCTGCTTGTAGAGCCTCTTGGTAGGGGTGAGGCGGACATTAACTTGTTGTGAGCCTCTTGGTAGGGGTGAGGCGATATTAACTTTTGTGAGCCTCTTGGTAGGGGTGAGGCGCGACATTAACCTCTTGTAGAGCCTCTTGGTAGGGGTGAGGCGCTGACATTAACTTGCTTGTGAGCCNTCTTGGTAGGGGTGAGGCGCGTCTGCTTGGGCCNTCTTGGTGGGGATGAGGCGCGATATTAACTTGCTTGTAGACGCCNTCTTGTGTGGGNTGAGGCTCTGAGTCAGAGTGTGAGTGTGTGGGGANTGGGTGNTGGGGTGAGTGGTGGGTGAGTGTGATGAGTGGNGANTGAGTGGTGGGGCTGTGGTTGGATGAGTGGTGAGTGTGTGGGATGAGTGTGGAGTGAGTGTGTGGGTGAGTGNTGGGGTGAGTGGTGAGTGAGTGGGACACGTTGTGGTGTGTGTGTGAGTGTGTGTGTGAGTGTATGTGAGTGTGTGTGAGTCTATGGGTCTCTGTGTGTGTGAGTCTATGGGTCTCTGTGTGGTGAGTCTGTGGGTCTGTGGTGAGTCTGTGGGTCTCTGTGTGAGTCTATGGGTCTGTGTGGTGAGTCTATGGGTCTCTGTGTTGAGTCTGTGGGTCTCTGTGTGAGTCTATGGGTCTCTGTGTGAGTCTATGGGAGTCTATGGGTCTCTGTGTGGTGAGTCTATGGGTCTCTGTGAGGGTCTATGGGTCTCTGTGAGTCTCTGTGTGGTGAGTCTATAGGTCTCTGTGATGAGTCTATGGGTCTCTGTGTGGTGAGTCTATGGGTCTCTGTGTGGTGAGTCTATGGGTATCTGTGTGTGAGTCTATGGGTCTCTGTGTGTCAGTCTATGGGTCTCTGTGTTGAGTCTGTGGGTCTCTGTGTGGTGAGTCTATGGGTCTCTGTGTTGAGTCTATGGGTCTGTGATGAGTTTATGGGTCTCTGTGTGTTGAGTCTATAGGTCTCTGTGATGAGTCTATGGGTCTCTGTGTTGAGTCTATGGGTCTCTGTGTGGTGAGTCTATGGGTCTCTGTGTTGAGTCTGTGGGTCTCTGTGTGTGAGTCTATGGGTCTGTGTGGTGAGTATATGGGTGAGTCTATGGGTCTCTGTGTGGTGAGTCTGTGGGTCTCTGTGTGNTGAGTCTATGGGTCTCTGTGTGTGAGTCTATGGTCTCTGTGTGTGAGTATATGGGTCTCTCTGTGTGAGTCTGTGGGCCTCTGTGTGCTGAGTCTATGGGTTTCTGTGTGATGAGTCTATGGGTCTCTCTGTGATGAGTCTATGGGTCTCTGTGTGATGAGTCTATGGGTCTCTGTGTGTGTGTCTGTGTGTGTCTGTGTGTGTGTCTGTGTGTGTGTGTCTGTGTGTGTGTGTCTGTGTGTGTGTGTCTGTGNCTGTGTGTCTGTGTGTGTGTCTGTGTGTGTGTGGTGTGTCTGTGTGTGTCTGTCTGTGTGTGTGTGTGTCTGTGTGTGTGTGTGTCTGTGTGTGTGTCTGTGTGTGTCTGTGTTTGTCTGTGTGTGTGTGGTGTGTGTGTCTGTGTGTGTGTCTGTGTGTGTGGGGGGAGGGCCAATTCCGATTGGCCTTTCCCCTCATGGCGTCTGTGACCACCACAGTGGCTAAATGGGGGCTCTGGATGGGTGCGAGGGGCTGGTAACCCCTCCACCTTCAATAAATTACCACTAACCACGACTTAAATATCTAACTAATAAGCTTGTGCCGGAGGCCCCGGGGGACAGGCTTCTATGACGTCTCCTGGCCAACCCATTTGGCGGAGCCAGGAGATTGAATCTTCACCCTCGGGCTCCTCCAGAAACAATGAAAAGCCACTACGGATGGCCACGTGGAATGTTCTAACGCTCACTGCGGAGGAGAAGCTGCCACTCCTCTGTCGGGAGCTGGACCGGTACCGCCTGGATCTCTGTGGCATTCAGGAGGTCCGGTGGACCGGCTCTGGCTTCTACTCGGGCAGGAGACTGCCAAACAACAGGGTGTGGCTCTTCTGAACAAAAGAATAAAGGGGGCATGGAGCGTGGCGGTGAGGTGTGGGAAGCTGTAAGCCCAGGCTACTTTGGGCACGCCTTCCATCAACCAGAGGCGAGGAGTGGTGGTCGTGGTTACTTATGCCCCACAGAAGATGAACATCCGTGGAGGGATGCAGGCAAGGCCAATGAGTCAGCTTAATAACCAGGCTACAGTCTACATTATAGGCTGCCAGTACACTCACCCAGCTTAATAACCAGGCTACAGTCTACATTATAGACTGCCAGTACACTCACCTAGCTTAATAACCAGGCTACAGTCTACATTATAGACTGCCAGTACACTCACCCAGCTTAATAACCAGGCTACAGTCTACATTATAGACTGCCAGTACACTACCCAGCTTAATAACCAGGCTAAGTCTACATTATAGACTGCCAGTACACTCACCCAGCTTAATAACCAGGCTACAGTCTACATTACAGACTGCCAGTACACTCACCCAGCTTAATAACCAGGCTACAGTCTACATTAATGTTTTTATATTTTAATTTAATAATTTTGTATTCACTTTATTTGCATTCTTTTTTCTATCTACGTGACTTTACCGACAGAGCCAAAGTCACGAAAGCTTTGAGTCAAAATTATTTCGATTTAAAGCTTTTGTGACTGCAGGGATTCATATTCTTGGTTCTTTCGGTAAAGTCACGTAGAAGGGAAATAAAAAATAAAAAATATAAAACAATAAAATATGAAGCAATTTAATAGTTTTTATTTTATTATTATTTCCCACAGCACCAAGAACATCATCGATGGCCTCGTCCATCTGAACAAGTGCCAAGTCGCTCTCCGTGGTGCTGATGACGTGAAGAACAAAATCACCACTTTTTTCAAATGTTCTTGCCGTGGTTTTCACACCTGATGATGACGATTGCTTGTGTTGCAATCGTCACGTCGTGAGAATTTTATCGTTTTATATTTTTGTTATTTTATTCTTTCCCTTCTACGTGACTTTACCGAGAGAACCAAGCAAGGATATCAAGATGATGTATTATTAAGTGAACACGCTGAGCGCGCACCAAAGCACGCATCTGCGCACGCGAGAAACAGCTGACGGGGGTTGCCGCTGGCAACGCGTTCCGTGGGGAGGGTGGGGGGGATTCTAATTCGTCTTCTTGGTTCTTTCGGTAAAGTCACGTAGAAGGAAAATAATAAAATAATAAAAATAAAACATAATAAAATTATTCTCACGACGTTTCGGCCACAACGCAAGCAGCCGTCCTCAGGTGAGAACCAGGTCCGTCGAGGCGACAGAGTCTGAATGAAACAGCACACGGCTTGGAGCATATATATAAGCTGGGCGCATTGACAAAGGAATTTGCATATCAACAGGAATTTAGCATATTTATGGGAAATGCAGGAATGTGATTAGTACTGCGTGTGCATGTGCATTATGCAGGATTAACGGCATCAAAGGGAGCTGCAGTTGCTGCTGCTGCTGCTGCAGTTGCTGCAGCAACTGCAACTTTACCGAAAGAACCAAGAAGATGAATCCCTGCAGTCACGAAAGCTTTAAACCGAAATTCTAATTCGTGTTAAACATGAAAAACACATCAAAGACTGAAGTGGATCCTTCAGTGTGTGATGTCCTCTCCCCCCCCCCACCCCATGTGGGCAGCTACTACTATAGGGTCGGTAGATGCTACTACTATAGGCCATAGATACTACTACTATAGGGTCGGTAGATGCTGCTACTATAGGCCATAGATACTACTACTATAGGGTCGGTAGATGCTACTACTATAGGCCATAGATACTACTACTATAGGGTCGGTAGATGCTACTACTATAGGCCATAGATACTACTACTATAGGGTCGGTAGATGCTGCTACTATAGGCCATAGATACTACTATATAGGGTCGGTAGATGCTACTACTATAGGCCATAGATACTACTACTATAGGGTCGGTAGATGCTACTACTATAGGCCATAGATACTACTATATAGGGTCGGTAGATGCTACTACTATAGGCCATAGATACTACTACTATAGGGTCGGTAGATGCTGCTACTATAGGGTCGGTAGATGCTGCTACTATAGGCCATAGATACTACTACTATAGGGTCGGTAGATGCTACTATAGGCCATAGATACTACTATAGGGTCGGTAGATGCTGCTACTATAGGCCATAGATACTACTACTATAGGGTCGGTAGATGCTGCTACTATAGGCCATAGATACTACTACTATAGGGTCGGTAGATGCTACTATAGGCCATAGATACTACTATAGGGTCGGTAGATGCTGCTACTATAGGCCATAGATACTACTACTATAGGGTCGGTAGATGCTGCTACTATAGGCCATAGATACTACTACTATAGGGTACGGTAGATGCTACTACTATAGCCATAGATACTACTATAGGGTCGGTAGATGCTACTACTATAGGGTCGGTAGATACTACTACTATAGGCCATAGATACTACTATAGGGTCGTTAGATGCTGCTACTATAGGCCATAGATACTACTATAGGGTCGGTAGATACTACTACTATAGGGTCGTAGTGCTACTACTATAGGCCATAGATACTACTATAGGGTCGGTAGATACTACTACTATAGGGCCGTTAGGTGCTACGACTATAGGCCATAGATACTACTGTAAAGTCACAGGCTCAAAGAAAAATAACAAAAACTACGGCGTTTCGATCGCAACAAGCGCTCACCATCAGGACGAGGGGCTTAGCTGCTAAAGGCAAACGGGTTGCCTTGGGAAACGTCGTAGCTGTTAATCATGAATCGCACAACATTGTTACTCTAACTGCTTTAAAGTTGACGGATGCGACAAGCGAAGGTCGCGGGCTGCTCACCACGGGGCTTGCCGCGTGGCGCCTGGAGACCTCACACGTCAATCCTTCGCAAGTTTCGTCCACGCGCACACACACAGACACACACACAGACACACACACACAGACACACACACACAGACACACACACACAGACACACACACACACACACAGACACACACACACACACNACACACACACAGACNCACACACACACACACACACACACACNGACACACACACNCACAGACACAACACACACACAGNCACACACACACACACACACACACACACAGACACNCACACAGACACACACACAGACACACACACACAGACACACACAGACACACACACACACNGACACACACACAACACACACACATAGACACAGACACACACACACACACACACAGACACACACAGAGAGAGACACACACACAGACACACACACAGAGAGAGGCAACAATGACTTTAATAGGTAAAGAAGATTGGATACAAATGTCGTGGTGTGAAGGGGCTGTAGTGCCACGTGGCTCATGGTGCACGCACGAGGGTGGTGTAGTGTAAAGTGTGTACACTGCAGTGTACTCACAAGGGTGGTGTAGTGTAAAGTGTGTACACTGCAGTGTACACACGAGGGTGNTGTAGTGTAAAGTGTGTGGACTCCATTGTACACACGAGGGTGGTGTAGTGTAAAGTGTGTACACTGCAGTGTACACACNAGGGTGGTGTAGTGTAAAGTGTGTGGACTCCAGTGTACACACAAGGGTGCTGTAGTGTAAAGTGTGTACACTGCAGTGTACACACGAGGGTGCTGTAGTGTAAAGTGTGTACACTGCAGTGTACACACAAGGGTGCTGTAGTGTAAAGTGAGTACACTGCAGTGTACACACGAGGGTGTGTAGTGTAAAGTTTGTACACTGCAGTGTACTCACAAGGGTGCTGTAGTGTAAAGTGTGTACACTGCAGTGTACTCACGAGGGTGGTGTAGTGTAAAGTGTGTACACTACAGTGTACACACAGGGTGTGTAGTGTAAAGTGTGTACACTGCAGTGTACTCACAAGGGTGCTGTAGTGTAAAGTGTGTACACTGCAGTGTACTCACGAGGGTGGTGTAGTGTAAAGTGTGTACACTACAGTGTACACACAAGGGTGCTGTAGTGTAAAGTGTGTACACTGCAGTGTACTCACAAGGGTGCTGTAGTGTAAAGTGTGTACACTGCAGTGTACACACAAGGGTGCTGTAGTGTAAAGTGTGTACACTGCAGTGTACACACAAGGGTGCTGTAGTGTAAAGTGTGCGGACTCCGGTGTACACACGGTGCAGAGCGGCTCGCGTACGACGTGCGGTGGGTGCCGTGGTGCCGNTGGGGCCCACGGGTACCGGCCGAAACCAGACGGAGTCCAATTCCAGCCGAGGCCACAGGCTACTTGCTGCAGGCTACTTGCTGCAGGCTACTTGCTGCAGGCTACTTGCTGCAGGCTACTTGCTGCAGGCTACTTGCTGCAGGCTACTTGCTGCAGGCTACTTGCTGCAGGCTACTTGCTGCCGGCTACTTGCTGCAGGCTACTTGCTGCAGGCTACTTGCCGCAGGCTACTTGCTGCAGGCTACTTGCCGCAGGCTACTTGCTGCAGGCTACTTGTTGCAGGCTACTTGCTGCAGGCTACTTGCCGCAGGCTACTTGCCGCAGGCTACTTGCCGCCGGCTACTTGCTGCAGGCTACTTGCTGCAGGCTACTTGCTGCAGGCTACTTGCTGCAGGCTACTTGCTGCAGGCTACTTGCTGCAGGCTACTTGCTGCAGGCTACTTGCTGCAGGCTACTTGCTGCAGGCTACTTGCTGCAGGCTACTTGCTGCAGGCTACTTGCCGCAGGCTACTTGCTGCAGGCTACTTGCAGTAGAACTGGTCGACCGTCCACGGGCACAGCTTGCACTGGACGTTCCGCTGGAGCTGCTCCTTGCAGCCGCACTGCGTCTCCACCGTGACTGGGAGGGGCGGCCGAGGGGGAATAAAAGGCGAAGTCTGAGAGAGCTCGGGCTGCCCTGACGTGCAGGGGTCAGGGGTCGTGGGTTCCTGCTGCTGCTGCTGTGTATTGGAGTTTGCGTGTCTCTCCGTGGTCACGTGGATTATTCTCCAGGTCCTCCGGTTCTTCCTCCACATTTAAACGTCGCGCTTCAAGAGCGTTTGGCCGCTGTACATTTGTACGTGACGAGCCGCTTCGACCGATCGTCTGCGGCTGGGCCGCCTCTGATCAAGATCTACGTAGCTCGGTGGGCCATGACAAATTCATCATATCAACGCGAAACTTTACCCGTCATGAACGCTGCACCTCCCGTCGTTTGAACGACGGAGGCGCAGGGACAGACGTTCGACTACGTTGAAATCGATCTGCAGAACGAGGCAATTCGTGTCGATTCCCAGAATCGACTTGGCACCCACCGACACGACTTTTGTTTTGCAACGACGACGATGACAATTTGCCATTCTCCCTGCAGACGCCATCACAATCAACAAGTCGCAGGGACCAACACGCTCCGTCACGTTGGTAAGCGCACAACTTTATCTCTCTTTCTACGTTGAATAATTCAAGACTAAACTTCTAAACGCAGCGTCGGGCGCTCGCGTGAATGCGCGCAAGTTGAGACTTTCCTGGCCGAAGGCCGCAAACGCTTTTGCGAGGGGCACCGCCACGGACGCCCCAACAACTCGTAAAAGTGGTCGTCACTTTGTGATTGTTCTAGTTTAATTTCGATGTAAAGCTTTCGTGACTGCAGGGATTCATCTTCTTGGTTCTTTCGGTAAAGTCACATAGAAGGGAAATAATAAAATAATAAAATAAAACATAATACAATAATTATTTCGGTAAAGTCATCACGTAGAAGGGAAATAATAAAATAATAAAATAAAACATTTTACGTTTCGATGTAAAGCTTTCGTGACTGCAGGGATTCATCTTCTTGGTTCTTTCGGTAAAGTCACGTAGAAGGGAAATAATAAAATAATAAATAAAACACAATAAATTATTCTCACGACGTTTCGGCCACAACGCAAGCAGCCGTCCTCAGGTGAAGAACAGGTCTGTCGGGAGACAGCGTCTGAATGAAACACCACCAGGCTTGGCAGCGTATATTTAAGCTTAAATATTTAAGCTTAAATATACGCTGCCAAGCTTGTGGTGTTCATCAGACTCTGTCTTCCGACAGACCTGTTCTTCACCTGAGGACGGCTGCTTGCGTTGTGGCCGAAGCGTCGTGAGAATAATTTAATGTTTTATTTTTATTATTTTATTATTTCCATTCTACGTGATGACTTTACCGAAAGAACCAAGAAGATGTCCTAGTTTATTTGGGGGGTTGGCAGCAGGGGGGGGGGGCACACCTTGCGAGGTGTCGTATCCTCTGTCGCAGCACGTGAGGGAGCAGCCCCCCCCCGCCCCCCCGCGAGGTGACGTTGCACGGACCCCCCCCGCCGTGCCGCCCCCTCGCAGTAGTCGGGGCTGGCGCTCACGTGCACCAGGTCGCTCGGCGTCGGCGCCACCAGCCACTCGTTCACCGGCTCCAGCCGCCGGCGGGACCGGCGGGCGCCGCCGCCGCGCCGCGCCGCCGGCTTCACCGCGACCGCCGCCACCGGGACCACCGCTGCTGCTGTCGTGGCTGACCAGCCGCATGGCGGAACTTCTCTCGTACTTTTCCTGCAGCCGCCATCGTCGTCGTCGTCATCGTCAGGGGATGAGGAGGATGATGATCTGCCACGTGCTGAGTGAATGCGGGGAGCCCACTTAGCTGTTAGACCCCCCCCCCCCCATCTGTAACCCTGCGGTGGATTTCATCCTCGTCACTGCCACCCACCCACCCACCCGTACCCGGCCGCACCGGGGTCGCAAACGGCTACCCGTACCCTACCCGTACCCTACCTGTACCTGGACGGGTAGGGTACGGGTATCGGGTACCCGATTGCGACCTCTGGGATGAAGCCATGTTGCAGGCGCGGGTGGGTTGATTCTAGGAACTTGAGTTGTGAGAAGAGACAAGACGTTGGGAAATGAGTGACAAACGGTGACTCACCAGTGACTCACGCCTACCCGTACCCGGCCGCACCAGGGTCGCAAACGGCTACCCGTACCCGGCCGGGTACGGGTAGCCGGGTATCGGTAGGGTACGGGTATCGGGTACCCGATTGCGACCTCTGGGGTGCGGTCTCATCACCTGCACCGTGAACTCACCTTCAGCAGGTCGCCGACTTGGCGGAAGTCTGCGAGCTGCTGCCAGCAGGTCTTGAGCGTGCAGGTGCCGTGTAGACCATGGCACCTGCAGGCCACGTGCGCCAGTGTACACCGCCTGGGCACCACACACAATCCCACCAACACCCAATCCTGTCACCACCACACACACCACTGTCACCACCAACACCACCACTGTCACCACCACAATCGTCACCACACACCACAATCACTGTCACCACCACATCACTGCACCACCACACCACAACACTGTCACCACCACAATCATCACCACCAACACCACCGTCACACCAGCACCACAATTGTCACCACCCACCACCACTGTCACCAANCACCACATCACTTCACACCAGCAACATCACTGTCACCACAATCACTGTCACCACCAGCACCACAATCACTGCACCACCAGCACCACCTGCACCACCACACCACAATCACTGTCACCACCAGCACCACAATCACTGTCACCACCAGCACCACAATCACTGTCACCACCAGCACCACAATCACCACCACCACAATCACTGTCACCACCAGCACCACCACCACCACCCACCACAATCACCACCACCAGCACCACAATCACTGTCACCACCAACACCACAATCACTGTACACCACCACCACCAGCACCACAATCACTGTCACCACCAGCACCACCGCACCACCAACACCACCACTGTCACCACCACACCACCTGCACCACCAGCACCACAATCACTGTCACCACCACACCACAATCACTGTCACCACCACAATCACCACACCAGCACCACAATCACCACCACCAGCACCACAATCACTGTCACCACCAGCACCACCACCACCACCAACACCACAATCACCACCACCACAATCACTGTCACCACCAGCACCACAATCACTGTCACCACCAGCACCACAATCACTGTCACCACCACAATCACCACCACCAGCACCACTGTCACCACCACCACAATCACCACCACCACAATCACTGCACCACCAGCACCACAATCACTGTCACCACCAACACCACAATCACTGCACCACCACAATCACTGCACCACCNGCACCACAATCACTGCACCACCAACACCACAATCACTGTCACCACCACAATCACGTCACCACCAGCACCACAATCACTGTCCCACCACACCACAACACGTCACCACCACCACAATCACTGTCCACCAGCACCACAATCACTGCACCACCACAATCACTGTCACCACCAGCACCACAATCACGTCACCACCAGCACCACAATCACTGTCACCACCACACCACAATCACTGTCACCACCAGCACCACAATCATGTCACCACCACACCACAATCACTGTCACCACCACNCCCAATCACTGCACCACCAGCACCACAATCACTGTCACCACCACACCACANTCACGTCACCACCAACCACAACACTGTCACCACCACCCACAACACTGTCACCACCAGCACCACAACACTGTCACCACCACACTCACTGTCACCACCAGCACCACAACACTGTCACCACCAGCACCACAACACTGTCACCACCACCCACAACACTGTCACCACCAGCACCACAATCACGTCACCACCAGCACCACAATCACGTCACCACCACACCACAATCACGTCACCACCAGCACCACAATCACTGTCACCCACACCACATCACGTCACCACCACACCACAATCACGTCACCACCACACCACAATCACGTCACCACCACACCACAATCACGTCACCACCCACAACACTGTCACCACCAGCACCACAATCACGTCACCACCACACCACAATCACGTCACCACCACACCACAATCACGTCACCACCAGCACCACAATCACGTCACCACCANCACCACAATCACGTCACCACCACACCACAATCACGTCACCACCAGCACCACAATCACGTCACCACCACACCACAATCACGTCACCACCACACCACAATCACGTCACGCACCACATCACTGTCACCACCAGCACCACAACACTGTCACCACCAGCACCACAATCACTGTCACCACCAGCACCACAATCACAGTCACCACCAGCACCACAATCACTGTCACCACCAGCACCACAATCACTGTCACCACCAGCACCACAATCACTGTCACCACCAGCACCACAATCACAGTCACCACCAGCACCACCACTGTCACCACCAGCACCACAATCACTGTCACCACCAGCACCACAATCACAGTCACCACCAGCACCACAATCACTGTCACCACCAGCACCACAATCACTGTCACCACCAGCACACAATCACTGTCACCACCAGCACCACAATCACAGTCACCACCACCACTGTCACCACCAGCACCACAATCACTGTCACCACCACAATCACAGTCACCACCACCACCACAATCACAGTCACCACCACCACAATCACAGTCACCACCAGCACCACCACAGTCACCACCAGCACCACAATCAGTCACCACCACACCACAATCACTGTCACCACCAGCACCACAATCACTGTCACCACCAGCACCACAATCACAGTCACCACCACCACCCAATCACGCACCCAGCACCACAATCACAGTCACCACCAACACCGTCACTGACAACCGCCACTTGCCACGAGTGGCGGTGACGTCACGATGGCGCTCGTGCCGGCCGTGTGAACATTAAGCCACGTGAAGTGTCGAATGCCCGACTGGCTGGATGGAGGTCGCGGGACAGACCCAGCAGGTGCCACGGGTCGACTGACCGAGACGATTGGCCAGTGCACCGCCTGTGTGTGACCCCTGCTGTGCCAGCTGGCTGCATAGTAGCCGCCCGGCGCTCCGCTCGTTGTTGTGAGCGTCGCCCCTCTGCCTCCAACTGCCCAGTAGCAGCCTTCACGAGCCTCCTCCACAGAGGCCGATCTTGACACCGCTGGTACCGGTCATCGCCAAGTCCACTCAGCTCCGTGTCCTCCTGTACCACGTCACTGCATCCCTTCTCCAGCATGTAAGCACCCTCTATCCGGCCAAACAAAAGCTGTGTAGGCATGCGGTGGCTGGGCATGCGGGCTACATGACCCAGCCAACGCAGCCTTGCCTGCCGGAGGAGCTCACGATGGATCTTCCGAGGATGTGTGAGCACGCAGAAAGAAAATAAATTAAATAATCGAATTATGGATGGATTGCAGGCAGGCCAGCCTGAATGTTTCTAAGCGGCAAAGATGTTACATTGGGGGGGGGGGTCCACGTTTTGCAAGTGTAGAGAAGGGAGGGCATGACCATGGCTGAGAAGACCCGAAGCTTTGTGTGGAGCAACAGACCAGGTATCTTCCACACAGCATGGTGCAGTCAATGCCAAGATATTGCCAATCGATTGATTGAGACCTCTTCTGTCACATCAGAGCTGGTCATAGCACACTGCCCAGGTATGGGAATGTCTGATGGCACAAATACCCAGGCGGGTGCTTAGTTTTGGTGGGGCTGATGGCAAGGCCTCGCCTCTTAGTGTCAAGCTCCAGGTTCCGCAGCAGCGCTTCCAACTCCTCTGTGCAGCAATCACCAGATCATCGGCATACATAACGTGGTCGACCAATTAGGGAGTCATCCCTTGAATGCACCCGGGCATCGATCAGCCTCCCATTGTATCTGTACCTGATGTCGGCACAGTCATGGATGGCTTCACGACCTACGTGGTCGAAAACGTTTTTACTTAATGTGGGAGCCAGAGGACATCGCTGCCGCACCCCAAGACGAACAGGGAGTGGCTCCGACTCCCGGCCACGCAGCTTTACCCGGCGTGCTCAGCATCGTGAAGGTCCGTGAGCAGAGGGTCCGGGACTCTGACAGCACGAAGAACAACCCAGAGCCCAGGCCTACTGATGGTATCATAGGCCTTGACCAGGTCAATAAAGCAGAGATGTAGGTCTTGTTGGAATTCCCTACACCTCTGATGTAGCAGACGGACAGCAAATATGGCGTCTGTGCAGGACCACCCTGGCCTAAAAGCACACTGGGGCTCCGCGAGCCTCTCCTCGGCGTATAATAGGCCACCCGTTCACCCTGGTGTCTGCCTTTTCTAAACATGAATATTAAGAGTGATTCTGCCTATTTTTTGTTGTGTTTCGAAAAGGGTTGCCATCAAGGTGGTGTGTTAACTACGAGCTGAACCCAACCACCACCCACTCACCGCCCACTCACCGCCCACTCACCACCCACTCACCACCCACTCACCACCCACTCACCGCCCACTCACCGCCCACTCACCACCCGCCCACTCACCCCCACTCACCGCCCACTCACCGCCCACTCACCGCCCACTCACCAGCCGCCCACTCACCACCCACTCACCGCCCACTCACCACCGCCCACTCACCACCCACTCACCACCCACTCACCGCCCACTCACCAGCCGCCCACTCACCACCCACTCACCGCCCACTCACCGCCCACTCACCCACTCACCGCCCACTCACCAGCCCACTCACCGCCCACTCACCAGCCGCCCACTCACCGCCCACTACCCGCCCACTCACCAGCCGCCCACTCACCACCCACTCACCAGCCGCCCACTCACCACCCACTCACCACCCACTCACCGCCCACTCACCGCCACTCACCAGCCGCCCACTCACCACCCACTCACCACCCACTCACCGCCCACTCACCACCCACTCACCAGCCGCCCACTCACCACCCACTCACCGCCCACCACCCCCACTCACCAGCCGCCCACTCACCACCCGCTCACCAGCCGCCCACTCACCACCCACTCACCGCCCACTCACCAGCCGCCCACTCACCGCCCACTCACCGCCCACTCACCACCCGCCCAGCCGCCCACTCACCACCCGCTCACCACCGCCCACTCACCGCCCACCACCGCCCACTCACCAGCCGCCCACTCACCGCCCACTCACCAGCCGCCCACTCACCACCGCTCACCAGCCGCCCACTCACCGCCCACTCACCGCCCACTCACCACTCACCGCCCACTCACCGCCCACTCACCAGCCGCCCACTCACCACCCACTCACCACCCACTCACCGCCCACTCACCAGCCGCCCACTCACCACCCACTCACCACCCACTCACCGCCCACTCACCAGCCGCCCACTCACCGCCCACTCACCGGCCACTCACCACCCACCACCGCCCACTCACCGCCCACTCACCACCCGCCCACTCACCACCCACCGCCCACTCACCAGCCGCCACTCACCACCCACTCACCGCCCACTCACCAGCCGCCCACTCACCACCACTCACCACCCACTCACCGCCCACTCACCGCCCACTCACCAGCCGCCCACTCACCGCCCACTCACCACCCACTCACCGCCCACTCACCGCCCACTCACCACCCACTCACCGCCCACTCACCGCCCACTCACCAGCCGCCCACTCACCGCCCACTCACCACCCACTCACCACCCACTCACCGCCCACTCACCACCCACTCACCACCCACTCACCGCCCACTCACCACCCACTCACCACCCACTCACCGCCCACTCACCACCCACTCACCAGCCGCCCACTCACCGCCCACTCACCACCCACTCACCGCCCACTCACCAGCCACTCACCGGCCACTCACCACCCACCACCCGCCCACTCACCGCCCACTCACCACCCACTCACCACCCACTCACCACCCACCACCCGCCACTCACCACCCACTCACCGCCCACTCACCGCCCACTCACCACCCACTCACCAGCCGCCCACTCACCGCCCACTCACCACCCACTCACCGCCCACTCACCAGCCGCCCACTCACCACCCACTCACCACCCACTCACCGCCCACTCACCACCCACTCACCGCCCACTCACCAGCCACTCACCGCCCACTCACCACCCACCACCNGCCACTCACCAGCCGCCCACTCACCACCCACTCACCACCCACTCACCACCCACCACCCGCCACTCACCAGCCCCACCACCCCCCCCCCCCCCCCCACTCACCCCCACCACCCGCCCACTCACCACCCCCCCACTCACCACCCACCACCCCCCCCGCCCAGCCACCCACTCACCACTCACCACCCGCCCAGCCACCCACTCACACTCACCACCCGCCCAGCCGCCCACTCACCACTCACCACCCGCCAGCCACCCACTCACCAGCCCAGCCACCCACTCACCACCCACTCACCAGCCACCCACTCACCACTCACCACCCACCGCCCACTCACCACTCACCACTCACCAGCCACCCACTCACCACTCACCACCCGCCCACCCGCCCACTCACCACCCACTCACCACCCGCCCAGCCACCCACTCACCACCCACCAGCCGCCCACTCACCACTCACCACCCGCCCAGCCACCCACTCACCACTCACCAGCCACCCACTCACCACTCACCAGCCGCCCACCGCCCACTCACCACTCACCACCGCCCAGCCACCACTCACCACCCACCACCCGCCCAGCCACCCACTCACCACTCACCACCGCCCAGCCACCCACTCACCACCCACCACCCGCCCAGCCACCCACTCACCACTCACCACCCGCCCAGCCACCCACTCACCACTCACCACCCGCCAGCCACCCACTCACCACTCACCACCCGCCCAGCCACCCACTCACCACTCACCACCCGCCAGCCACCCACTCACCACTCACCACCCGCCCAGCCACCCACTCACCACTCACCACCCGCCCAGCCACCCACTCACCACCCACCACCGCCCAGCCACCCACTCACCACCCACCACCGCCCAGCCACCACTCACCACCACCACCCGCCCAGCCACCCACTCACCACTCACCACCCGCCCAGCCACCCACTCACCACTCACCACCCGCCCAGCCACCCACTCACCACCACCACCCGCCCAGCCACCCACTCACCACTCACCACCCGCCCAGCCACCACTCACCACTCACCCCCCGCCACCCACTCACCACTCACCACCCGCCCACCGCCCACTCACCAGCCGGCCGGCCTCCGTGTTGTGCTGGTTCATCTGTCGAGCTTCGCCACAGACTCCCCTCCCCCCCTCCGTGGGTGTCTCCGCGTGTCCACGAACCACTTGGCGAAGCGGTATCCGTACTCGACGTCGTCGGCGGCGCCGCCCCGCCGGGCTCCGTGTCGCGGCAGCTGCTGCTGCTGCTGCTGCTGCTGCTGCTGCTGCTGCTGCTGCTGCTGCGTGGAGCCGGGCACCACCCAGGAGCAGCTGCCCGGCAGCGCCCCGTGGCGGCAGGCGCGCGCCACCGCGTGCACCAGCCCGCGGCCGTCACGGCCCAGACGAAGGCCGCCTCGCGCGTGCCTGCGCCCCCACCCCCACCTACCACCCCAGAGACCGCCACGATTATCCCCGACACAACTAGCTCGTCAATTGTCTATAGTGGAGGGGGGTTTTGTCCCCTCCCTCTCCTCCGGCGTAGATCGCCGAATAGAAACTTCACGTCCTTAAAACCACCACCGCATCGCAATCGGTAAGGATTTGGAACTAACCGTGCGTCGGTGAGACAATGTGATTGTTGTTCCCACAGAGACCCGCTCAGATCTACAACAGGGTTCTTGTTGGGGTCATATTGCGTCAATACGGCTTCGGCACGCAGACAGGACGCGGCGAATCCTTGACTAGTGCAGTGACAGGGTGCCCCTGTCGGCCAGGAGGGGTACATCACGAGTGTGGGCGCGTCACACAATCACCAACTAGAAGGAGGCGTGTCTGGGCTAGAGGTAGAAGGTTCTAGAAGGAGGCGTGTCTGGGCTAGAGGTAGAAGGTTCTAGAAGGAGGCGTGTCTGGGCTAGAGGTAGAAGGTTCTAGAAGGAGGCGTGTCTGGGCTAGAGGTAGTAGGTTCTAGAAGGAGGCGTGTCTGGGCTAGAGGTAGAAGGTTCTAGAAGGAGGCGTGTCTGGGCTAGAGGTCAGTCGAGAGGCGACGGGCCCTTACCCTGCTGAGGAGACGCGGGGTCCGGCGTGGAGCAGTTCCAGCGCTTGGCCCGGAACTGGTGCCGACACTCGGCCAGCGCCAGCCGGGCGCCCTCGGCCACGTGCGCCACGTGGTCCGGGCGCTGCAGGCAAATGTTGCGCTGTCGGGGGACAGCCCCGGCGCCACGACGCACAGCAGCCGGTGCTGGGAGGGGTCGAAGTTGGGGCCCACAGCGCCAGCGACCTGCGAGGGACGTGGGGGGGGGGGTCAGGGGTCACGGTGGCCAGGGGATGCTGACTACCTCGCCTGGTACGCGGGAGGTCGTGGTTCGATCTCGACACCTGCCGCTGTGTATTTGAAGTTTGTGTCTCTCTCATCATCATCGTGGCTGGATGTTGACTACCTCGCCTGGTAGGCAGGAGGTCGTGGGTTCGATCCCGACACCTGCTACTGTGTATTTGAAGCCATGCCGCTACGAGGCGTTGAACCAAAAACACAAACAACCGCATGGGGCGTGCAAAATCTAGATAGAGAAGGCAAGAAGGTCGCTCAGGGAAATAAATGAACTTAGAAACTCGTGAGGCTCATCGCGGTTACCACCACGAGGGCTGGCGACTGCCCACAGCTGTGCCAAGGTGCAGAGTCCAGCAGCAGCAGAGCGCAGCAGCAGCAGCGGCTCCTGGTGCTGCCTCGCAGGAGATCCATCGCAACCCTCGTGGCCGACGGCGCTGCGCAGAAGAGAAGCGAACCCGTGGTGACGGTGTCGATTTAAAGCTTTGGTGACTGCAGGGATTCATATTCTTGGCTCTTTCGGTAAAGTCATCACGTAGAAGGGAAATAATAAAATAATAAAAATATAAAACAATACAATTCTCACGACGTTTCGATTGCAACACAAGCAATCATCATCAGGTTGTGAAACCACGGCAAGAACATTTTAAAAAAGTGGCGATTTTTTCTTAACGTCAGCACCACGGACAGCGATTCTTTTACGAGCATAGATGGACTCAAATTTTGATTTAAAGCTTTCGTGAGATTTTATTGTTTTATATTTGTATTATTTCCCTTCTACGTGACTTTACCGAAAGAAACAAGAATATGATGGTGACGATGTCAACTCCCTCGCCTGGTTGTGGGTTCGATCCCGACCCTGACGATGTCTTCTTCTGCTGCTGCTGTATATTTGGCCGGGAACAGCAGCAACAATTCAAGTCGCTTGTTAAAAATGTTCTTGCTGTGGATGTCACACCTGATGCCGATTGCTTGTGTTGCAGTCGAAACGTGGTGAGAATTGTATTCATCTTCTTGGTTCTTTCGGTAAAGTCACGTAGAAGGGAAGTAATAAAATAATAAAATAAAACATATATTATTTTATTATTTTATTACTTCCCTTCTACGTGACTTTACCGAAAGAACCAAGAAGATGAATCCCTGCAGTCACGAAAGCTTTAAATCGAGAATTGTATTGTTTTATATTTGTATTATTCTATTATTTCCCTTCTACGTGATGACTTTACCGAAAGAAGCAAGAATTTAAAATCTCCCTGTTAAAACTATTTAGGGCATAATCCCATCTGTGGTGGTAACTCAGAGCCAGGGCCTCAGAGTCGATATCCCACAATAGTGCGGCAGAGCCAAGCGCAAGTCGCCACGAATCAAGTCGAGCAATGAACACGTGAGAAGTCTTCTTGGTTCTTTCGGTAAAGTCACGTAGAAGGGAAGTAATAAAATAATAAAAATAAAACATAATAAAACATAATAACAAGCCGATTGTTATCGTCACTCCTATAACTGATCCCATATTAAGATCACAACCCAGGTAACAAAATCAATGCAAACTCTGAGGTTTTTTCGGTAAAGTCACGTAGGTCAAAAATTATGGAAATAAAATAATAATTAATGAAAATAAATCAATCACAAAATTATAAAAATACAATAATAAATGAACATAAATCAAATTTTCATTTATTCTTATTTTATTNCCATTATTTTAATAAAAATAAACTAATGCATTAAATAAATCAAATTTTCATTTATTCTTATTTTTTTATTATTTTATAAAAATAAAATAATAATGCATTAAACGAAATCAAATTTTCATTTATTCTATTTTATTTCCATTATTTTAATAAAAAAAAATAATGCATTAAATAAATCAAATTTTCATTTATTCTTATTTTATTTCATTATTTTAATAAAAATAAAATAACGCATTAAAATAAATCAAATTTTCATTTATTATTTTATTTCATTATTTTAATAAAAATAAAATAACGCATTAAAATAAATCAAATTTTCATTTATTCTATTTTATTTCCATTATTTTAATAAAAATANAATAATAATGGACGATGCTAAACCACGAAGTCTCACCGGCGCCAGGCGACTTGAACCTAGAGAGGCAGAACGCGTTCACAACAACAACAACTAAAAACAACGCACCTCTCTTCGCAAAAAAGCACGACGGTTTTCACAAGGGGAGAAAAACTGAAAATACTGAAAGGAGAGGAGGAGGAAGAAGAAGAAAGCAAAAAAAACTTAAATATAATAATTTGGTGCGTTTCGAAGTTGAACGCGGACATTTAAAGCGCCAGTCTCTTCCGGCGGCGTCAATAGTGGTGACGTCACCGCCACGGCGGCTTCCCATTGGCTGAGGCCATTGCCACCGCTGCATAAATTATGTTAATTAGCGGTGAGGGTTGCAACTGACGTCACGCGCCCATAAATTATGTTAATTAGGAGAGAGTTTACAAGCGGTGACGTCATCACTTCGTTACCCTATTACAATACGGGGCACAACAAACCCATTAAATTTAGATTTAAAGCTTTCGTGACTGCAGCAGGGATTCATCTTCTTGGTTCTTTCGGTAAAGTCACGTAGAAGGGAAGTAATAAAATAATAAAAATATTTATTATTTTATTACTTCCCTTCTACGTGACTTTACCGAAAGAACCAAGAAGATAAACCCATTATAACCAAAGTATTATAACTGTGGGGGGTGAGAAACCATGGAGACGGGAGTTAAAATGCTGCCAAAGGATGTCAAGGCGCCTTAGAGACGAGAATCGTCACCTCAGTTTGTAGCTCGCGAGGGGCGATCCAAACGCGATTCTGCAGTTTCGATTCATTAAATCGATTCTCTCCATTCTGAGAAGCCAACAACAAACGATTCATAGAATCGATCATCGATTCCCACCGCCCTCTGTTGAACAGCGGCTGAATCGTATCGAGCTATAATTCGGAATCGAATCGGCTATGACGTTTCCTGCGCGGCTGAGCCAATAGGAGCGCACGATGCTCGGGGCACCGTCCAATCAGAGGAGGCGATGGTTGGAGGTTGCTGGGTGCCACGTGGACCAATCACGTGGCGCGCTCTTGAGTGAGGAATTCTTCATCATCAGCAGCAGCATCAGCAGCATGCAGAACCATCATAATCATCAGCAACATAATAATCAGCAGCAGCAAAATCAGCAGGAGCAGCAGCAGCAACATCATCAGCTGGTGCAATTTCATCAGCAGCAGATGCAGCTATTTAATCAGCAGCAACATCATCAGCTGGTGCAATTTCATCAGCAGCAGATGCAGCAAGTTAATCAGCAGCAGCACCATCATCATCAGGAGCAAAATAATCATCAGCAGCAAAATAATCATCAGCAGCATAATCATCATCAGCAGCAACATCATCATCAGCAGCAAAATCATCAGCAGCAGCAAAATAATCATCATCAGCATAATCATCATCAGCACCATTAGCAGTAACATCATCATCAGCAGCAACATCATCAGCAGCACCATCATCAGCACCATCATCAGCACCATCATCAGCAGCACCATCATCAGCACCATCAGCAGCAGCAACATCATCATCAACACCATCATCAGCACCATCATCAGCACCATCAGCAGAAGCACCATCAGAAGCACCATCATCATTGGCATGCATAACCATTAATCAGCAGCAACAACATCGTAATCAGTAGCAGCAACATCATCATCAGCAGCAAAATCAGCAGCAGCAAAATCATCAGCAGCAACATCATTAGCTGGTGCAGTATCATCATCATCAGCTGGTGCAATATCATCATCATCAGCTGGTGCAATATCATCAGCAACATCATCAGCTGGTGCAGTATCATCATCATCAGCTGGTGCAATATCATCAGCAGCAACATCATCAGCTGGTGCAATATCATCAGCAACAACATCATCAGCTGGTGCAATATCATCAGCAGCAACATCATCAGCTGGTACAATATCATCAGCTGGTACAATATGATCAGCTGGAGCAATATCAGCAGCAGCAAAATAATCAGCAGCAGCATCAGCAGCACCATCAGCATCATCATCAGCAGCATCAGCAGCACCATCACCATCAGCATCATCATCAGCAGAAGCAGCAGAAGCATCATCAGCAGCACCGCTTCTTCTGGCTCTGCTATGCGCCTCGACTGGCACTCGGCTAATGCCAGGTGAGTTGGGGGGGCACGTGGTTGTGGTGGTGGGGGCACGGTGGTTGTGGTGGGGGGGGGGGCACGGTGGTTGTGGTGGTGGGGGCACGGTGGTTGTGGTGGTGGGGGGCACGGTGGTTGTGGTGGTGGGGGGGGGCACGGTGGTTGTGGTGGTGGGGGGCACGGTGGTTGTGGTGGTGGGGGGGGCACGGTGGTTGTGGTGGTGGTGGGGGCACGGTGGTTGTGGTGGTGGGGGGGCACGGTGGTTGTGGTGGTGGGGGGCACGGTGGTTGTGGTGGTGGGGGGGCACGGTGGTTGTGGTGGTGGGGGGGGCACGGTGGTTGTGGTGGTGGGGGGGCACGGTGGTTGTGGTGGGGGGGGCACGGTGGTTGTGGTGGTGGGGGGCACGGTGGTTGTGGTGGTGGGGGGGGGGGCACGGTGGTTGTGGTGGTGGGGGGTGTTGATGGTGGGTGGTGATGGTGGTGATGATGTCGGTGATGATGATGATAATGGTGGAGGTGATGATGATGGTGATGACGGCGATGATGTCGGTGATGGTTGATGTGATGATGGTGGTGGTGATGGTGGAGGTGATGGTGGAGGTGGTGATGGTGGTGGCGATGATGATGGTGGAGGTGATGATGGTGGAGGTGATGGTGGTGGTGGTGGAGGTGGTGGTGGTGATGATGGTGGTGGTGGAGGTGATGATGGTGGAGGTGATGGAGGTGGAGAGGTGATGATGGTGGTGGTGGAGGTGGTGATGGTGGTGGTGGTGGAGGTGATGATGGTGGAGGTGATGATGGTGGAGGTGGTGATGGTGGAGGTGATGATGGTGGAGGTGATGATGGTGGAGGTGGTGATGGTGNAGNTGATGATGGTGGAGGTGATGATGGTGGTGATGATGATGGTGGAGGTGGTGGTGGAGGTGATGGTGGTGGTGATGGTGGAGGTNAGGAGGTGGTGATGGTGGAGGTGGTGATGAGGAGGATGGTGATGGTGGAGGTGATGGTGGTGGTGATGGTGGAGGTGATGGTGGTGGTGATGATGGTGATGGTGGAAATGGTGATGGTGGAGGTGGTGGTGGTGATGATGGTGGTGGTGATGGAGTAGTGATGATGGTGGTGGTAGGAGGTGGTGATGGTGGTGGTGATGATGATGATGGTGGAGGTGATGGTGGTGGTGATGGTGGAGGTGATGGTGGTGGTGATGATGGTGGTGGTGATGGTGGAGGTGATGATGGTGGAGGTGGTGATGGTGGAGATGGTGGTGGTGGTGATGATGATGATGGTGGAGGTGGTGGTGATGATGGTGGTGGTGGAGGTGATGGAGGTGGTGATGGTGGAGGTGGTGATGGTGGAGGTGGTGATGGTGGATGTGGTGATGGTGGAGGTGATGATGGTGAAGGTGGTGATGGTGGAGGTGGTGATGGTGGATGTGGTGATGGTGGAGGAGGTGATGGCGGCGATGTTGTTGATGTTGTCGAGTTCTCGCTGCTGAGCCAACAGGCCGAGTTCTAAACCTGCTGCACATGGAACGAACCAAATGGCATCGGGAGGGGGGGAGAGGTGGGGTATGAGCCCCCCAACCACCACCACCACCCCATCACCACACCCACCACCACCATCACTCCCATTGGCTGTGCTACCGAGATGAGTGACGTCACCCCCAAGCCCCGCCCCCTCCACCCGGTAGCCTCACTCCCATTGGCTGTGCTACCGAGATGAGTGACGTCACCCCCAAGCCCCGCCCCTCCACCCCGGTAGCCTCACTCCCATTGGCTGTGCTACCGAGATGAGTGACGTCACCCCCAAGCCCCGCCCCTCCACCCCGGTAGCCTCACTCCCATTGGCTGTGCTACCGAGATGAGTGACGTCACCCCCCAAGCCCCGCCCCCTCCACCCCGGTAGCCTCACTCCCATTGGCTGTGCTACCGAGATGAGTGACGTCACCCCCAAGCCCCGCCCCTGTGAGTGGGGCAGGAAACCCCGCGCGTGGCTTGCTGCACGCGGTGAGGAGAATTTTGCTTTTTTTTAAATCCTTTATATTAAGTTCACTTGCTTGCGTGCTTGCTTGCTTAGGACCGTGCAAATCTTTCGGTCGTTTTTTAACCCACTTCCCGTGATCCAATCGAGCTGACATTTTCCACACAGACTCGTTGTGCCAGACAATTAATGTTCGTGAAAAAAAATTCCCAAAATTTTACACTTTTTAGGCAAAAAAAATTATTTTACATTTATTCAAATATAACTCATTCATCGCTTTGGCTGAACGTCACAGTATAAGAGCCCAGAGCGTAACCCCTCCACGGGCCGTGGCGGAGTAGCGCAGTTGGTAGCGCCCTCGCTTCGCATGCCAAAGGTCGCGGGATCGATCCCCGCGTCCTCCACAGGCGAATATATTTTTAAATCCTTTATATTAAGTTCGCTTGCTTGCTTAGGACCGTGCAAACCTTTCGGTCGTTTTTAACCCACTTCCCGTGATCCAATCGAGCTGACATTTTGCACACAGACTCGTTGTGCGTGACAATTAATGTTCGTGAAAACATTTTCCAAAATTTTACACTTTTTAGGGAAACCAAATAAAATATTTAATTACCAATTGCTTAATACTGGCAGACAATCATCTGACCCATAGGTGGCAGCCATCTCAAGGCAGAGGACGAGAGGACTCCAGCCGCCACGCATATAAAGGATTTAGAGTGAAAAACGTTGTTTTTACGGGTTTACTTATTTTACTTTTCCTCACAAAGTAAAAGATATTTTAAACAACATAATAGACGACGACGGGAGCGATTGCTTGTGCTTATTATTTTGGTGGGGGAGATAATCGGATCGACTCCGTCGCGACAGCCATGGAAGGCCCATTTGACGTTGAACTATTTATGTTAAAGCCGCGGAGATAGAAAAGTAACATGACGATTGCTTGTGTTGCGATCGAAACGTGATATTTTTATTATTTTTAATTTAGACGTGTTACGAACTCAAAGAATATGAATTCCTGCAGTTGCGAAAGTCAAAACAACATTTAATTTATAAAGTAAAAAAACGTATTTATGCGTGTTATTCAATGGCTAAACTGCTAAGCCACTCACCAACCCACCCACTCACCCACCTACCCACTCACTCACCAACCCACCCACCTACCCACTCACCCACCAGCCCCACTCACCCCCACCCACTCACCCACCTACCCACTCACCCACCAACCCACCCACTCACCCACCTACCCACTCACCCCACCCACCCACTCACCCACCTACCCACTCACCACCAACCCACCCCTCACCCACCTACCCACTCACTCACCAACCCACCCACTCACCCACCTACCCACTCACCCACCTAGCCACCCACTCACCCACTCACCCATCTACCCACCACTCACCCACCTACCCACTCACTCACCCACCTACCCACTCACCCACCTCCCACTCACCCACCCATCACCCACCCACTCACCCACCTACCCACTCACCCACCTACCCACTCACCCACCTAGCCACCCACTCACCCACTCACCCATCTACCCACCCACTCACCCACCTACCCACCACTCACCCACCTACCCACTCACCCACCTAGTCACCCACTCACCACTCACCCATCTACCCACCCACTCACCCACCTACCCCCTCACCGACCTTCCCAGCCACTCACCCACCTACCCACTCACTCACCCACTCACTCACCTACCCACCCACTCACCCACGCACTCACTCACCTACCCACCCACGCACTCACCTACCCACTCACCCATCTATCCACCCACCTTACCCACCCAATCTATCCACGCACCCACCTACCCACCCACTCACCCACCCACCTACTCACCACTCACTCACCCACTCACCCACCTACCTACTCACCCGCCCACCTATCCACTCACCCACCTACCCACCCACTCACCCATCTACCCACCCACCTACCACCCACCTACCCATCTACCCACCCACCCACCTACTCACCCACCTACCCACCCACCTATCCACTCACCTACCTACCAACCCACTCACCCACACACTCACCCATCTACCCACCCACCTACCCACCCACTCACCTACCCATCTACCCACCCACCTACCCACCCACTCACCTACCCATCTACCCACCCACCTATCCACCCACTCACAGTTGAATCAATACGACCACCACGTGACCTCCCACCCACCGCCACTCCCCTCAGGAGGTGAGAGGCAGCGTGATCACGTGCTGCAGAACCGGTACGAGGGGCGGGCTGGGGGTGAGGGGAGGGGCTGGGGGTGAGGGAGGGGCTGGGGTGAGGGGCGGGCTGGGGTGAGGGAGGGGCTGGGGGTGAGGGGAGGGGCTGGGGGTGAGGGGAGGGGTGAGGGCGGGGCTGGGGGTGAGGGGAGGGGCTGGGGTGAGGGGAGGGGCTGGGGGTGAGGGGAGGGGTGAGGGGCGGGGCTGGGTGGAATAAGGGGAGGGGCTGAGGGGAGGGGCTGGCGAAATAATCGATTCGTGTGTCGTGAATTGTTAAAGGGAGGAATCTCTCCCTCACGAACTCACCACGTCTCTCTCCCTCACCATCTCACCACCTCACCCTCTCTCACCCTCCCTCACCACCTCACCCTCCCTCACCACCTCACCACCTCACCCTCCCTCACCACCTCACCCTCACCCCCTCACCCTCCCTCCCTCACCCTCCCTCACCACCTCACCACCTCACCCTCCCTCACCACCTCACCACCTCACCCTCCCTCACCACCTCACCACCTCACCCCCTCACCACCTCACCACATCTTTCTCTCCCTCACCACCACTAAGATGGACTCTGTGGTTCATGAAGAATGGGAATTCTCGCCCATGGCACCTCAACCTGAGACCCGTCATCAGCTTCAACTCCGTGGAGATGTTCTGGAGGTGATGGGGTGGTGATGGGGGGATGGAGTGAGTGTCTGGTTGAGTGAGTGAGTGGCTGGGTGAGTGAGTAGCTGGCTGTTCGAGTGAGTGGCTGGCTGGTCGAGTGAGTGAGTGGCTGGGTNAGTGAGTGGAGTGGCTGAGTGAGTGGGTGAGTGACTGAGTGAGTGGCTGGCTGAGTGAGTGAGTGGCTGGGTGAGTGAGTGGCTGAGTGAGTGGCTGGCTAAGTGAGTGAGTGGCTGGGTGAGTGAGTGTGTGTGTGAATGGCTGAGTGAGTGGCTGGGTGGGTGAGTGGCTGGTGAGTGAGTGGCTGAGTGGCTGAGTGATTAAGTGGCTGGGTGAGTGAGTGGCTGAGTGAGTGACTGGCTGAGTGAGTGAGTGGGTGAGTGAGTGGCTGGCTAAGTGTGTGGCTGGGTGAGTGAGTGTGTGAATGGCTGAGTGAGTGGCTGGTGGGTGAGTGGGTGAGTGGCTGAGTGATTAAGTGGCTGGGTGAATGAGTGGCTGAGTGAGTGAGTGGCTGGCTGAGTGAGTGTGTGAATGGCTGAGTGAGTGTCTGGGTGGGTGAGTGGCTGGGTGAGTGAGTGGCTGGCTGAGTGAGTGGGTGCGTGATTGAGTGGCTGGCTGAGTGAGTGAGTGGGTGCGTGATTGAGTGGCTGAGTGAGTGAGTGGCTGAGTGAGTGAGTGGGTGCGTGATTGAGTGGCTGGCTGAGTGAGTGAGTGAGTGGCTAGGTGAGTGGCTGGGTGAGTGAGTGGGTGAGTGGCTGAGTGATTAAGTGGCTGGGTGAATGAGTGGCTGAGTGAGTGAGTGGCTGGCTGAGTGAGTGAGTGTGTGAATGGCTGAGTGAGTGGCTGGGTGGGTGAGTGGCTGGGTGAGTGAGTGGGTGAGTGGCTGAGTGATTAAGTGGCTGGGTGAGTGAGTGGCTGAGTGAGTGAGTGGCTGGCTGAGTGAGTGAGTGTGTGAATGGCTGAGTGAGTGGCTGGGTGGTGAGTGGCTGGTGAGTGAGTGGGTGAGTGGCTGAGTGATTGAGTGGCTGGCTGAGTGAGTCTCTCTCTCCCCCGTAGTCTCTACGACCACATCCAGCCAGCCAGCCGACTCATAGATGGCCCTGACTACGCAGTGTTCAAGGTGACTCAGTCAATCACTCATTCAGTCACTGCCCGACTCAACCACCCACTCATTCACCCACTCACTCATCCACCCACCAACCTATCTACTCACTCACCCCCCAGTCAGTCACTTTCTCACTCACCCACCCACCCACCCAATCACCACCCACCCAATCAACCACTCAACCACCCAACTACTCAACCACGCAACCACTCAACCACCCAAGCACTCACCCACCCAACCACCCACTCACTCACTCACCCACCCACTCGTCCACCACCCACTCACTCACCCACTCACTAACTCACTCACTAACCTACTCGCCCACCCACTCAATCACCCACCCACTCACCCACCGACTCACCCACCCACTAACTCACCCACTCATTCACCCACTCAATCACCCACCCAATCAACCACCCACCCACTCACTCACCCACTCACCCACTAACTCACTCACGAACCTACTCACCCACCCACTCAATCACCCACTCAATCACCCACTCACTCACCCACCCACTCACCCACACACTCATCCATCCACTCACCCACCCACTCACCCACCCACTCACCCACCCACTCACCCACTCACTCACTCGCTGTGTCGTCTAGGAGGGGGTGACTCCGATGTGGGAAGACCCTGCGAACCTAGCTGGTGGACGATGGTTGATCTTTCTCACAAAGCAGCAGCGCGACCTGGACCTGGATGTCCTGTGGCTGGAGACGGTGAGGAGTAGTGGTGGTGGTGAGCAGACGCTCACCCGGCCACTCACTCAGCCAGCCACTCACTCACCCACTCAGTCACTCACTCGCCCACTCACCCACTCAGCCACTCATTCACTCAGCCACTCACTCACCCACTCAGCCACCCACTCCTCAGCCACCCAGTCACTTAGCCACTCACTCGCCCACTCAGCCACCCACTTACTCAGCCACCCACTCACTCAGCCACTCAGTCATTCACTCAGCCACTCACCCACTCAGCCACCCACTCACTCAGCCACCCAGTCACTCAGCCACTCACTCGCCCACTCAGCCACCCACTCACTCAGCCACCCACTCACTCAGCCACCAGTCACTCAGCCACTCACTCGCACACATAGCCACCCACTCACTCAGCCACGCACTCACTCAGCCACCCAGGCACTCAGCCACTCGCTCACTCACCCTCTCATCCGGCCACTCACCCACTCAGCCACTCACCAAGCCACTTGCTTACTCAGCCGGCCACTCACCACTCAGCCATTCGCTAACCCACTCTTTCACTCGCTCACTCAGCCACTCACCCGGCCACTCGCTCACTCAGCCACTCACTCGCCACTCGCTCACTTAGCCACCTGCTAACTCAGCCACCCACTCGCTCACCCACCCACTCACTCGCCCACCCACTCACCCACCCATTCACACACCCACTCACCCACTCATTCGCCCACCCACTCACCCACCCACTCACCCACCCACTCACTCACTCGCCCACCCACTCACCCACCCACTCACCCACCCATTCACACACCACTCACCCACTCACTCACCACCCACCACGCTGCTGATGCTGGTTGGTGAGGCGTTCACCCCGTACGGCGAGGAGGTGTGTGGTGCCGTGGTGAGCGTGAGACGCAAGGAAGACCACATCGCCCTGTGGACCTCCAACGCTGACAGCAGCGAGGCCGTCATCATCATTGGGTGAGCGAGACGCTCACCTACTCACCCACCTACTCGCCCACCTCCGCCACCTACTCACTCAGCCACACTCACCTACTCACTCACCCACACTCACCTACCCACTCATCTACTCACCCACTCACTCACCTACTCACTCACTCACCCACTCACTCATCAACTAACTCACCTACTCACCCACCTACTCACCCACCTACTCGGCCACCTACTAACCCACTCACTCGCCAACTCACTCACCTACTTACTCACCCACTCACTCAGCCACTCACTCACTCACTCAGCCACTCAGCCACTCACTCATTCACTCACCCACTTACTCAGTCACTCACTTGCTCACTCAGCCACTAACTCACTCGCCCATACGCTCATTCAGCCACTCACCCACTCACTCACCCACTCACTCAGCCACTCACTCACTCACTCAGCCACTCAGCCACTCACTCACTCAGCCACTCACTCATCCACTTACTCACTCAGCCACTCACTCACTCACTCACTCAGCCACTCAACCACTCACTCACTCAGCCACTCACTCATCCACTCACCNGCCACTCACTCACTACTCACTCACCACTCACTCAGCCACTCACTCACTCAGCCACTCACTCATTCACTCACCCACTTACTCATCTACTCACTTGCTCACTCAGCCACTAACTCACCCACTTACTCAGTCACTCACTCGCCCATACACTCATTCAGCCACTCAACCACTCACTCATTCACTCAGCCACTCACTCACTCACTCACTCAGCCACTCACTCACTCAGCCACTCACTCAGCCACTCAACCACTCACTCATTCACTCTGCCACTCACTCATCTACTCACTTACTCACTCAGCCACTCACTCACTCATCCACTCACTCACTCAGCCACTCACTCACTCAGCCACTAATCGACCTATTCACCCACCTACTCACCCACCTACTCAGCCACCCACCACCCATGCTAATGACAATGCTGCTTGTGTCTTTGTCTCTCTGGCCGTGTCTTTCTGACCGTGTCTTTGTCTTTGTGTCTCTCTGACGGTGTCTTCTGTCTGTGTCTCTATCTGTCTGCGTCTCTGTCTCTGTCTGTGTCTATGTCTGTGTTTCTGTCTGTGTCTCTATCTGTCTGCGTCTATCTGTCTGTGTCTCTGTGTCTCTGTCTGTGTCTGTGTCTCTGTCTGTGTCTCTGTCTGTGTCTCTGTGTGTCTCTGTCTATCTAGGGGTGTGTACAAGCGCAGACTGGGCTTGCCTGCCCACACGCTCATCGCTTACCCGGCGCACGGAGGCAGCATGGCGCAGAGCGGACAGCCCTGGGCGGACAGGGAGAGAGCAGCGGGCGGAGAGACAGCGGCACCAGCTGGAGGAGACACGGGTGGTGAGACACAGGGAGGGAGAGAGACACAGAGAGAGACACAGAGAGAGACACAGAGAGACACAGAGAGAGAGGGACACGGGGAGAGAGACACAGAGAGNCACGGGGAGAGAGACACGGAGAGAGACAGAGAGAGAGACAGAGAGAGAGACACGGAGAGAGACACAGAGAAAGAGAGAGACACGGGGAGAGAGGACACGGGGAGAGAGACACAGGGAGAGAGACACAGAGAGACACACGGGGATAGAGACACAGACAGAGACACAGAGAGAGAGGGACACGGGGAGAGAGGGGCACAGGGAGAGAGACACAGAGAGACACACGGGAGAGAGACACAGAGATAGACACAGAGAGAGAGATACGAGGAGAGAGGGACACGGGGAGAGAGACACGGGGAGAGAGACACAGAGAGACACACGGGGAGATAGACACAGAGAGAGAGGGACACAAGACAGGGACACGGGAGAGAGAGACACGGGGAGAGAGAGACACGGGGAAAGAGAGACACGGGNAGAGAGACACGGAGACACGGGGAGAGAGACACGGGGAGAGAGACACGGGGAGAGAGACACGGGAGAGAGAGATGGGCAGTGTTGAGTCTATGGGCAGTGTTAGTCTATGGGCAGTGTTGAGTCTGTAATAAAGCTCGTTGAGGCGACTTCTGGAATCCGTCTTGTATTCAACTTGTGTCACAGTTCCCTTCACGCTGCTGCAGGCAGCAGCGTGAGAGGGACAGAGAGAGAGAGAGAGACTCACCGCCACGTGGCCACCCGGAGCCCCGCTCCCGCGTGGCCCCTTCCTCCGTTCGTTCCCGTTCTGACCACGTGTCGTTCGTCGCCACTCAAACTTGCTCCCAACACACAAAGACAAAGATCCCCCCCGTGTAGCCTGCACAGAATGTCAGGGCAAGTGCTGTTAGCGAGCACCTAAAACAAAGATCCCCCGTATAGCTTGCACAGACCGTCGGAGCAAGTGCTGTGAAGGTCGTGACGAACGCTGATGATGTTTTCACAGATCGCTCTTGCAGGTACTCGTTTAAGTCTGAGCCGACCTAGGGGAGTTTTCCGCCGGTTCGTACAATCGATGTGGTCCGTCGTTAAGTGGAATCGAAATTGGGTGGCACCGGGTTCGTATGGCAGTGCGCTAACCACTGCGCCACCGCTCCCCAGGTACATAGGCCTACGCATGATCATGCGCACACACCACACGTCACACACACACACGTCATACACACACACGTACACACACACACGCATGTGCACACACGTACACACGCACGTACACTCACTCGCCATACACACACGTCATACACACACACACGTCATACACACACACGTCACACACGCACCCGTAACACCACTACACACACTCGCCCATACACACACACACGAACACACGTCATACACACACACGTAAACAGGGGGGTGGGTGGGGGGGTTCTCTGTTTTCAATCATCAAAGTTGAGAAACATTCCTGACAGGACCCCCCCCACCACCACGTCACAAGCACAAAGTGTGGTTTGTATCCGCGCACGCTGCAAGGCCACTTGTGGTGGTGGTCCACTGCCGATGGAGAGCCTCAACCAGACCTGTCGCTAATAGACGCCTTTAAAATGGGACTCCCGTGCACCACCATGGGCCCCCCCCCCCACCTTTCTTTCTGGCAACAAAACTGACACCTGTTTACAAGGAGTCATGTTTGCATAGACCACAATACCTGCAGTCATAATGCAAACAAAACACATAACTCTGATAATGTATGCACTTTCTCAGTGACTCACACAGAGACCCATAGACTCATCACACAGAGACCCATAGACTCATCACACAGAGACCCACAGACTCACCACACAGAGACCCACAGACTCATCACACAGAGACCCACAGACTCACCACACAGAGACCCACAGACTCACCACACAGAGACCCACAGACTCACCACACAGAGACCCACAGACTCACCACACAGAGACCCATAGACTCACCACACAGAGACCCACAGACTCATCACACAGAGACCCACAGACTCACCACACAGAGACCCACAGACTCACCACACAGAGACCCATAGACTCACCACACAGAGACCCACAGACTCATCACACAGAGACCCACAGACTCACACAGGGCGCTGTCACCACCAGGGGCGCTGTGTCACCACAGGGGGCGCTGTGTCACCACCAGGGGGCTGTGTCACCACCAGGGCGCTGTGTCACCACCAGGGGCGCTGTGTCACCACCAGGGCGCTGTGTCACCATCAGGGGCGCTGTCACCACCAGGGGGCGCTGTGTCACCACCACGGGGCGCTGTGTCACCACCACGGGGCGCTGTGTCACCACCAGGGGGCTGTGTCACCACCAGGGGGCTGTGTCACCACCAGGGGCTGTGTCACCACCAGGGGCGCTGTGTCACCACCAGGGCGCTGTGTCACCACCAGGGGCTGTGTCACCACCAGGGGCTGTGTCACCACCAGGGGGCGCTGTGTCACCACCAGGGGGCTGTGTCACCACCAGGGGCTGTGTCACCACCAGGGGCGCTGTGTCACCACCAGGGGCTGTGTCACCACCAGGGGGCTGTGTCACCACCAGGGGGCTGTGTCACCACCAGGGGGCGCTGTGTCACCACCAGGGGGCTGTGTCACCACCAGGGGCTGTGTCACCACCAGGGGGCGCTGTGTCACCACCGGGGGCGCTGTGTCACCACCAGGGGGCTGTGTCACCACCAGGGGCGCTGTGTCACCACCACGGGGCGCTGTGTCCGTTCCAGGGGCGCTGTGTCATTCTCAGGGGCGCTGTGTCATTCCAGGGGCGCTGTGTCACCACCAGGGGCGCTGTGTCACCACCAGGGGGCTGTGTCACCACCAGGGGGCTGTGTCACCACCAGGGGGCTGTGTCACCACCAGGGGGCTGTGTCACCACCAGGGGGCTGTGTCACCACCAGGGGCGCTGTCACCACCAGGGGGCTGTGTCACCACCAGGGGGCTGTGTCACCACCAGGGGGCTGTGTCACCACCAGGGGCGCTGTGTCACCACCAGGGGGCTGTGTCACCACCAGGGGGCGCTGTGTCACCACCAGGGGCGCTGTGTCACAAGGGGGCTGTGTCACCACCAGGGGGCTGTGTCACAGGGGCTGTGTACCACCAGGGGCTGTGTCACCAGGGCGCTGTGTCATTCCAGGGGGCTGTGCACTCCAGGGCGCTGTGTCAACTCAGGGCGCTGTGTCACCAGGGCGCTGTGTCATTCTCAGGGCGCTGTGTCACACCAGGGGGCGCTGTGTCATTCTCAGGGGCGCTGTGTCATTCTCAGGGCACTGTGTCATCTCAAGGGCTGTGTCATCCAGGGGCGCTGTGTCCACCACCTGTTCACCACAGGCGCTGTGCACAAGGGGGGGGCGCTGTGTCACCACCAGGGGGCTGTGTCACCACCAGGGCGCTGTCACCACCAGGGGGCTGTGTCACCACCAGGGGGCTGTGTCACCACCAGGGGGCTGTGTCACCACCAGGGGCGCTGTGTCACCAGGGCTGTGCTCAGTGTATTCCAGGGCGCTGTGTCATTCTCAGGGCGCTGTGTCATTCTCAGGGCGCTGTGTCATTCTCAGGGCGCTGTGTCACCACCAGGGGGCGCTGTGTCACCACCAGGGGGCGCTGTGTCACCACCAGGGGGCGCTGTGTCACCACCGGGGGCTGTGTCACCACCAGGGGCTGTGTCACCACCAGGGGGCTGTGTCACCACCAGGGGGGCTGTGTCACCACCAGGGGGCGCTGTGTCACCACCAGGGGGCGCTGTGTCACCACCAGGGCGCTGTGTCAGTTCCAGGGCGCTGTGTCATCTCAGGGGCGCTGTGTCACTTCCAGGGGCGCTGTGTCACCACCAGGGGGCGCTGTGTCGTCTCCAGGGCGCTGTGTCATTCTCAGGGGGCGCTGTGTCATTCTCAGGGGCGCTGTGTCATTCTCAGGGCGCTGTGTCATTCTCAGGGCGCTGTGTCATTCTCAGGGCGCTGTGTCATTCTCAGGGCGCTGTGTCATTCTCAGGGCGCTGTGTCATTCTCAGGGCGCTGTGTCATTCTAGGGCACTGTGTCATTCTCAGGGGCTGTGTCACCACCAGGGGCGCTGTGTCACCACCAGGGGCTGTGCCACCACCAGGGGCTGTGCCACCACCAGGGGGCTGTGTCACCACCAGGGGGCGCTGTGTCACCACCAGGGGGCTGTGTCACCACCAGGGGGCTGTGTCACCACCAGGGGGCTGTGTCACCACCAGGGGGCTGTGCCACCACCAGGGGGCTGTGTCACCACCAGGGGGCGCTGTGTCACCACCAGGGGGCGCTGTCACCACCAGGGGGCTGTCACCACCAGGGGGCTGTGTCACCACCAGGGGGCTGTGTCACCACCAGGGGGCTGTGTCACCACCAGGGGGCGCTGTGTCACCACCAGGGGGCTGTGTCACCACCAGGGGGCGCTGTGTCACCACCAGGGGGCGCTGTGTCACTACCAGGGCGCTGTGTCACCACCAGGGGGCGCTGTGTCACCACCAGGGGGCGCTGTGTCACCACC
>WFAB01002417.1:12500-39646 GCA_018977245.1 Lethenteron camtschaticum | reverse complement strand
ATGATGGTGATGATGATGATGATTGTGATGATGGTGATGATGATGATGATGATGGCGGTGGTTATGATGATGATGGTGGTGGTGGTGATGATGATGATGACGGTGGTGGTGATGATGATGGTGGTGATGATGATGGTGGTGATGATGATGATGATGACGGTGGTGGTGATGATGATGATGATGATGGTGGTGGTGATGATGATGGTGGTGATGATGGTGATGATGATGGTGGTGGTGGTGATGATGATGGTGGTGGTGATGATGATGATGGTGGTGGTTATGGTGATGATGATGATAGTGGTGGTGGTGATGATGATGATGATGGTGGTGGTGGTAGGTGGTGATGATGGTGGTAGTGGTGTGATGATGATGATGGTGGTGATGATGATGATGGTGGTGGTGATATGATGATGATGATGGTGGTGTGGTGATGGTGGTGATGATGATGATGTGGTGGTAGTGGTGATGGTGATGATGATGATGTTGGTGATGATGATGGTGGTGGTGATGATGATGGTGGTGTGATGATGCTGATGATGATGATGGTGGTGATGATGATGATAATGGTGGTGATGATGATGATGGTCGTGGTGATGATGTGGTGGTGATGATGATGGTGGTGGTATGATGATGATGGGGATGATGGTGGTGATGATGGTGATGATGATGATGGTGTGATGATGATGAATGGTGGTGATGATGATGATGGTGGTGGTGGTGATGATGATGGTGGTGATGATGATGATGGTGGTGATGATGATGGTGATGATGGTGATGATGGTGNTGATGGTGATGTGGTGATGATGATGATGATGGTGATGATGATGGTGATGATGATGATGGTGATGATGATGGTGGTGGTGGTGGTGATGGTGATGGTGGTGGTGATGATGATGGTGATGATGATGTGGATGATGATGGTGATGATGGTGATGATGTGATGATGATGGTGATGATGATGATGTGGATGATGATTGATGGTGATGATGGTGATGATTGTGATGATGTGATGATGTGATGATGGTGATGATGAGTTGATGATGGTGATGGTGATGATGATGATGGTGATGTGATGATGATGATGTGGTGTGATGATGGTGGTGGTGATGATGATGTGATGATGATGTGGTGTTGATGATGATGATGGTGGTGATGATGATGAGTGGTGAGTATGATGATGATGGTGTGGTGTATGATGATGATGGTGGTGGTGATGTGATGATGATGGTGATGATGATGATAGTGGTGGTGGTGATGATGATGGTGATGATGGTGATGGTGATGATAATGATGGTGATGATGGTAATTGCAGGTTGCTGCGACTGCAAATAAAAACTTCACGACAAATAGCGAGTGGCACGGCCATTGACATCGGCGCGTTTTGTTGTTTATTTATTTCAGTTTTCTCAGGGTCGTTACTAATGGATGTGAATTGATTAGCGAGGGAGGGGGTGGATTGTTGTGCTGAGCCAGTTGCGGTGACCACCCCTCCACCCACCCCTCCACTTACTCATCCACCCATCCACTCACCCACTCATCCACCCATCCACCCACCCACTCACTCACAAATCCACCCACTCACCCACTCGCCCACCCATCCACTCATCCACCCATCCACCCATTTACCCAGCCACTCACCCATTCACCCACTCACCACTCACCACCCACTCACCCACCCACTCACCCCACCCACTCACCCACCCACTCATCCACCCATCCACCCACTCACTCACCCATCCACTCATCCACCCATCCACCCACTCACCCATCCACTCACTCACCCACCCACTCATTTACCCACCCATTCACCCACCCACTCACTCACTCACCCACTCACTCACCAACTAACCCACTCACCCACCCACTAACCCACTCACCCACTTACTTATCCACCCACCCACCCACTCACCCACCCACTCAACTACCAACACACTCACCCACCAACCCACCCACTCGCCCACCCATCCACTCACCCATCCACTCACCGACCCACTCACCCACCCACTCACCCACCCACTCACCCACTCACCCACCCACTCACTCACCCATGCACCCACCCACCCACTCACCCACTCATCCAACCACTCACTCACTCACCCACCCACTCACTCACCCACTCATCCAACCACCCACTCACCCACCCACTCACTCACCCACTCACCAACTAACCCACACACCCACCCACCCACTCACCCACCAACTCACTCACCCATCCACCCACTCACCCACCCACCCACTCACCCACCCACTCAACCACCCACCCACTCACTCACCCACCCACCCACTCACCCACCCACCCACTCACCCACCCACTCAACCACCCATCCCCCACTCACCCACCCACCCACTCACCCACCCACTCAACCACCCACCCACTCACCCACACCTCCACCCACACCTCCAACAGAGCAGTATATAACATTGCTCTGGTTTTTTTTTACCTTTTCTTATTTCATTGTATGTAATGGCAGAGATTAGGATTAACAACGTACAAGCATAACCACAATCATATAAACAGCAATCTATTTTATAGCAATGTATTGGGGTGGACATTTTGAGCATATTTGAATATTTGGAGGGGGGATGTCCCCCTCCAATATTTATTATAATTATGTTATAATTATAAATATTATAATTATATTATAATATATTATAATTATATTTAATTATATTATAATTATATTATAATATAATATAATTATACGTACAGGAGGTCGTGGGTTCCACCACCACCACCATCATCATCATCACGGTGGCTAGGAGATGTTGACTACCTCGCCTGGTGCACAGGAGGCAGTCACGAAAGCTTCCAATATAACTTCTAATTTTAGTTAAATTTTACGTTATTTAACTTTTTTTTACTTTCTACCCACGTGACTTGGCCGACAGAACCAAGCGCGTTCATTCCTTGCGGTCACGCGAACGTCCCTTGGCGAGGTCGTAATTATATTATAATTATAATATATAATTATAATATAATTATTATATTATAATTATATTATGGTGGTGGAACCCACGACCTCCTGTTCACCAGGCGAGGTAGTCAACATCTCCTAGCCACCGTGATGATGGTGGTGGTGGTNTAACCCACGACCTCCTGTGCACCAGGCGAGGTAGTCAACATCTAGCCACCGTGATGATGGTGTGTAACCCACGACCTGTAGACCAGGCGAGGTAGTCAACATCTCCTAGCCACCGTGATGATGGTGGTGGTGGTGGTGGAACCCACGACCTCCTGTACACCAGACGAGCGAGTAGCAGCGCCTATGAAAGAGACACAGACAAAGGTCTCCCAGGTAGCCTCTAGCAGGGCTGTGGGGCAAGTGCTGTTAGTAGCAGCAGTGTCTATGGTAGACACAGACAAAGGTCCCCCAGGTAGCCTCTAACACGCTGTAGGGACAAGTGCTGTGAGTAGCGATTAGCGGTGTTTATGAAGATAAGGCAAAACCACAGACAAAGGTCCCCCAGGTAGCCCCTAACAAGCTGTAGGGGCAAGTGCTGTTAGCAGTAGCGAGTAGCAGTGTCTATAGACACAGACAAAGGTCCCCCAGGTAGCCTCTAACAGGGCTGTAGGGACAAGTGCTGTTAGCGAGTAGCAGCGCCTATGAAGATAAGTCAAAGACACAGACAAAGGTCCCCCAGGTAGCCTCTAACAGGCTGTAGGGGCAAGTGCTGTTAGCAGTAGCAGCAGCGCCTAGAGACACAGACAAAGGTCCCCCAGGTAGCCTCTAACAGGCTGTAGGGGCAAGTGCTGTTAGCGAATTGATGTCCAGCTAGGTGCTAGGTCAGCAAAGTGACCGCTACTACGGCTACAAAAATCTTTTAAAATAAAATAAAAATAAACCGACCGGGGGTGCAAAATAGAGAAAATGCTGAAGCGAGTTTTTACCTCCAAAAAAATAAAATAAACGAATGAGTCGAACGAAACATTTTTCTTTTTTTTAAATAAAAAAAGTGCTCGAGTGTGAAAACGCAAAATGCACGAGTTGGGGAAAATCCTGCCGATGTTTCAACACTCCACGGGAGCTCCAAGGGGATGGCAGGAAAACCACAACAACAACAACAACAACTCCAGACAATAACAACAACAACAACAATCACCACCAAGACAACAACAACAACAGTCCCAGACAACAACAACAACAACAACAATCACCACCAAGACAACAACAACAGTCCCAGACAACAACAACAACAGTCACCACCAAGACAACAACAACAACAACAGTCACCACCAAGATAATAACAACAACAGTCCCAGACAACAACAACAACAACAGTCACCAGCAAGACAACAACAACAACAGTCACCAGCAAGACAACAACAACAACAGTCACCAGCAAGACAACAACAACAACAGTCACCAGCAAGACAACAACAACAACAATCCCAGACAACAACAACAACAGTCACCAGCAAGACAACAACAACAACAGTCCCAGACAACAACAACAACAGTCACCACCAAGACAACAACAACAACAACAACAATCCCAGACAACAACAACAACAGTCACCAGCAATACAACAACAACAACAACAACAGTCACAGACAACAACAACAACAACAGTCCCAGACAACAACAACAACAGTCACCACCAAGACAACAACAACAACAACAGTCCCAGACAACAACAACAACAGTCACCACCAAGACAACAACAACAACAACAGTCCCAGACAACAACAACAACAGTCACCACCAAGACAACAACAACAACAACAGTCCCAGACAACAACAACAACAGTCAACACCAAGACAACAACAACAACAACAGTCACAGACAACAACAACAACAGTCACCACCAAGACAACAACAACAACAACAATCCCAGACAACAACAACAACAACAACAACAGTCACCACCAAGACAACAACAACAACAACAGTCCCAGACAACAACAACAACAATCCCAGACAACAACAACAACAACAATCCCAGACAACAACTGCCAAATCCGCTGTCTGTGGTGCTGACTTTAGGACAAAACGCCACTTTTTTATCAAATTTTATTTCTGTGGATTTCACACCTGATGATGATGATGATGATTGCTGCTCGTGTTGCAGTCGAAACGTCGTGAGAATTTTTATTGTTTTAAATTTTATTATTTATTATTTCCCTTCTACGTGACGACTTTACCGAAAGAACCAAGAATATGAACTCCTGTTTTATTAACAGAGAGGGTAAAAACCCATTCTTATTTCTTTCATACTTCAACGTAGGCAAAACAATTAAACAAAAATAAATGAAATGACGTTTCGGAGGCAACACAAGCAATCATCATCAGGTGTGAAATCCACAGCACGAATTTTTTTTAACATTTTTTTTTATTTTCTTGCTGTGGATTTCACACCTGATGATGATTGCTTGTGTTGCAGTCGAAACGTCGTGAGAATTGTATCGTTTTATATATTTTTATTATTTTATTTTATTATTTCCCCTTCTACGTGATTTTACCGACAAATCTTCTTGTTCTTTCGGTAAAGTCACGTAGAAGGGAAATAATAAAATAATAAAAATTAAACATTATTATTTTATTATGTTTTATTTTTATTATAATAAATTATAAATAAAACATATATTTTGTATTATGTTTTGTTTTTATTATTTTATTATTTCCCTTCTACGTGACTTTACCGAAAGAACCAAGAATATGAACTCCTGTTCTATTAACAGAGAGGGTAAAAACCTATTCTTATTTCTTTCATACAATGATACTGGCAAAAATGTGAGATATTGTAGCTGTGCCCCTTGGTTTTTTCCGGTAAAGTCAACATCAAAATTCAAACAAAAATAAATGAAATCACGACGTTTCGACTGCAACACAAGCAATCATCATCAGTGTGAAATCCACAGCAAGATTTTTTTTTTTCAAATTTTTTCAAATTTTCTTCCTGTGGATTTCACACATGAGATGATGATGATTGCTGCTTGTGTTGCAGTCGAAACGTCGTGAGAATTTATTGTTTTATATTTGTATTATTTTATTATTTCCCTTCTACGTGACTTTACCGAAAGAACCAAGAGAACTCCTGTTTTATTAACAGAGAGGTAAAAACCCATTCTTATTTCTTTCATACTTAACGTAGGCAAAACTGAATTAAACAAAAATAAATGAAATGACGTTTCGGAGGCAACACAAGCAATCATCATAGGTGTGAAATCCAAGCACGAATTTTTTTTNAACATTTTTTTTTNATTTTCTTGCTGTGGATTTCACACCTGATGATGATTGCTTGTGTTGAGTCGAAACGTCGTGAGAATTGTATTTATATTTTTTATTATTTTATTTTATTATTTCCCTTCTACGTGATTTACCGACAAATCTTCTTGGTTCTTTCGTAAAGTCACGTAGAAGGGAAATAATAAAATAATAAAAATTAAACATATTANTTTATTATGTTTTATTTTNATTATAATAATTATAAATAAAACATATATTTTGTATTATGTTTTGTTTTATTATTTTATTATTTCCCTTCTACGTGACTTTACCGAAAGAACCAAGAATATGAACTCGTTCTATTAACAGAGAGGGTAAAAACCTATTCTTATTTCTTTATCAATGATACTGGCAAAAATGTGAGATATTGTAGCTGTACCCCTTGGTTTTTCCGAAGTCACGTCATCAAAGAAATAAATGTCACGACGTTTCGACTGCACACAAGCAATCATCATCGGTGTGAAATCCACACAAGATTTTTTTTTCAAATTTTTTCAAATTTTCTTCCTGTGGATTTCACACCTGATGATGATGATTGCTGCTTGTGTTGCAGTCGAAACGCCGTGAGAATTTTTATTGTTTTATATTTATATTATTTCATTATTTCCCTTCTAATTATGTTTTATTTTTATTATTTTATTATGTTTTATTTTTATTATTTTATTATGTCTTATTCTTATTATTTTATGATGTTTTATTTTTATTATTTTATTATTTCCCTTCTACGTGACTTTACCGAAAGAACCAAGAAGATGAATCCCTGCAGTCACGAAAGCTTTACATCGAAATTTTATTATGTTTTATTTTTATTATTTTATTACGTCTTATTTTTATTATTTTATTACGTCTTATTTTTATTATTTATTATGTCTTATTTTTATTATTTTATTATGTTTTATTTTTATTATTTAATTATGTTTTATTTTTATTATTTTATTATGTTTTATTTTATTATTCTATTATTTATTATGTTTTATTTTATTATTTTATTATTTCCCTTCTACGTGACGACTTTACCGAAATAACCAAGAAGATGAATCCCTGCAGTCACGAAAGAAGCTTTACATCGAAAACTATTCTCATATTTTGATACTGGCAAACGAGTTCCCATGATACATTTTCATTCTGCTGTGGTGGTGAGTAATTGTTGGGTGAAACACGCCACCACCACTGTGGTTCAGCTGGTACTACACAGTCAGGCCCAACAGGGGCAGTAGTGAGTCGGGCCTGTGACAAGCAGGACTCATGGGTAGAGGTCGCAACCGGGTACCCACCTGATACCCGTACCCTACCCGATACCCGGCTACGCGTACCCGGCCTTGTCTCACAATTCAAGTTCCTAGAATCAGCCCAGCCGCGCCTGCAACGTGGCTTCATCCCAGAGGTCGCAACCGGGTACCCGATACCCGTACCCTACCCGTACCCGGCCGGGTACGGGTAGCCGGGTACGGGTAGCGTACGGGTACCTGTTTGCGACCCTGGTACGGCCGGGTACGGGTAAGGAATCAAAACCCGTTTGCGACCTCTGCTCGTGGGTCAGGCACTCACCCACCCACACACCCACTCACACACCCACACACCCACTCACCCACCCACACACCCACCCACACACCCACACACCCACACACCCACCCATACACACACCCACCCACCCACCCACACAACCACCCACACCCCCACCCACACACACACCCACCCACCCACACACCCATCCACCCACACACCCACCCACACACCCACCCACACACCCACTCACACACCCATCCACCCACACACCCACCCACCAACTCACCCACCCACACACCCACCCACCCACACACCCACCCACTCACCCACACACCCACTCACCTACCCACCCACACACCCACTCACACACCCACCCACCCACTCACCCACCCACGCACCCACCCACCAACACACCCACCCACTCACCCACCCAACCACACACCCACTCACTCACCCACCCACACACCTACCCACTCACCCACCCACACACCACTCACCCACCCACCCACACACTCACCCACCCACACACCCACCCACCCACCCACTCACCCACCCACCCACCCACCCACCCACTCACCCACCCATACACCCACCCACCCACACACCCACCCACCCACCCACACACCACCCACCACTCACTCACCCACCCACCCACCCACTCACCCACCCACCAGCCACACACCCACCCACTCACTCACTCACTCACCCACACACCCACCCACCCAATCACCCACCCACACACCCACTCACCCACTCACCCACTCACCCACCCACTCACTCCCCACCCACTCACCCACTCACCCACTCACCCACCCACTCACCCACCAACCCACACACCCACCCACTCACCCACACACCCACTCACCCACCCACACACCCACACACCCACCCACACACCCACCCACTCACCCACCCACACCCACCCACTCACACCCACCCACTCACTCACCCACTCACCCACCCACTCACCCACTCACCCACCCACACACACACCCACCCACTCACCCACTCACCCACCCACTCACCCACTCACCCACTCACCCACCCACACACACACCCACCCACTCACCCACTCACCACCCACTCACCCACTCACTCACCCACCACCCACTCACCCACCCACTCACCCACCCACCCACTCACCCACCCACCCACTCACCCACCCACACACACACCCACTCACCCACCCACTCACCTACCCACTCACCCACCCACCCACTCACCCACCCACCCACTCACTCACCCACACACCCACTCACCCACACCCACTCACCCACCCACCCACCACTCACCCACACACCCACCCACCCACCTACTCACCCACCCACACACTCACCCACTCACCACCCACACACTCAACCCACTCACCCACTCACCCACCCACCCACACACCCACCCACACACCACCCACTCACACACCCACCCACCCACTCACCACTCACCCACCCACCACTCACCCACCACCTCCCCACCCACTCACCCACACACCCACCACCCACCCACACACCCCCCACCCANTCACTCACCCACCCACCCACTCACCCACCCACCCACCACCACCCACCCACTCACTCACTCACTCACCCACACACCCACCCACCCACCAACCCACACACCCACCACTCACCCACACACCCACTCACCCACCCACACACCCACACACCCACCCACACACCCACCCACTCACCCACCCACCCACTCACCCACCCACTCACCCACCCACCCACCACCCACTCACTCACCCACTCACCCACCCACTCACCCACTCACCCACCCCACACCACCCACTCACCACTCACCACCCACTCACCACTCACCCACTCACCCACCACACCCACCCACCCACTCACCCACTCACCCACCCACNCACCCACTCACCACCCACCCACCCACTCACCACCCACCAACCACCCACCCACCACCCACCACCCACCCACCCACTCACCCACCCACACACACACCCACTCACCCACCACTCACCTACCCACTCACCCACCCACCCACTCACCCACCCACCCACTCACTCACCCACACACCCACTCACACTCACCCACTCACCCACCCACCACCCACTCACCCACACACCCACCCACCCACCACTCACCCACCCACACACTCACCCACTCACCCACCCACACACTCACCCACCCACTCACCCACTCACCCACCACCCACACACCCACCCACACACCCACCCACTCACACACCCACCCACCCACTCACCCACTCACCCACCCACCACTCACCCACTCACCCACTCACCCACCCCTCACCNACTCACCCACTCACCCACCCACTCACCCACTCCCCCCCCCCNATCCCCACCACCACCNACCACACACCCACCCACACACCCACCCACTCACCCACCCACCACACTCACCCACTCACCACCCACACCCACCCACCCACTCACCACCACCACACACCCACCCACACACACACACACACCCACCCACCCACACACCCACCCACACACCCACCCACTCACCCACTCACCCACACACTCACTCACCCACCCACCCACTCACCGACCAACTCACCACTCACCCACCCACCCACCCACTCACTCACCCACTCACCACCCACACCCACCACCCACTCACCCACCCACCCACACACCCACCCACACACCACACACCACCCACCCACCCACACACCACCCACACACCACCCACTCACCCACTCACCCACACACCACTCACCCACCCACCCACTCAACTCACCCACTCACCCACTCACCCACCCACCCACCCACTCACTCACCCACTCACCACTCACCGACTCACCCACCCACCCACTCACCCACCACCCACACACCCACCCACACACCCACCCACTCACCCACCCACCCACCCACTCACTCACTCACCCACCCAATCACCCACCCACCCACTCACCCACCCACCCACACACCCACCCACACACCCACACACACACCCACCCACCCACACACCCACCCACACACCCACCCACTCACCCACTCACCCACACACTCACTCACCCACCCACCACTCCCGACTCACCCACTCACCCACTCACCCACCCACCCACCCACTCACTCACCCACTCACCCACTCACCCACCCACACCCACCCACTCACTCACCACTCACCCACTCACACTCACCCACCCACCCACCCACACACCCACCCACCCACTCACCCACCCACCCACCCACTCACTCACCCACTCACCACCCACTCCCCACCCACCCACCCACTCACTCACCCACTCACTCACCCACTCACCCACCCACCCACTCACTCACCCACTCACTCACCCACTCANCCACCCACACACCCACCCACTCACTCACCCACTCACCCACTCACCCACCCACCCCACCCACTCACTCACCCACTCACCCACTCACTCACTCACCCACTCACCCACCCACCCACTCACCACCCATCACCCACCCACCCACCCACTCACCCACCCACCCACCCACTCACCCCCCCACCCACACTGAGGCTCCAGAGTTATCACATCAGCCCGTTTGGTGCCAACGGATGCGAAATGATTCCCTAGTGGGGGTGGTGTGGGACAGAGAAGAATGCCCAAGCAGAAATGAATAAATAATTACAGCGGCGAGGAGATACTGCTGACAGCCTTCATCCCAGCTTCTCTCGCCACACACGCACACACGCACACACTCCTACACGCATACACACACACTCCTACACACACACACGCACACACACACACACACGCACACACTCACACACACGCACACACTCACACACACACACACACTCACACACACACACGCACACACTCTCCTGCACACATACACACTCCAAACACACACACTCACACACACACACACGCACACACACGCACACACACTCACACACACACGCAGACTCCCACACACACACACACACGCACTCCTTCACACACACACACACTCCTTCACACACACACGTTCCCACACACACACACGCACACACACACACACTCTCCTGACACACACGCACACACGCACACACGCACACACTCTCCTGCACACACACGCACACACTCACACACACAGCACACGCAGACTCCTCACACACACGCGCTCATTCACACACAGACACTCCTTCACAGACACACACACACGCAGACTCCTTCATACACACACACGCACACACTCACACACACACGCGCACCTCCACACACACACACGCACACACGCACGCACTCCTTCACACACACACTCACACACTCACACACACACGCACACACTCACACACACACACACGCACACTCACACACACACACTCACACACACACACACTCCTGCACACACGCGCACACGCACTCCTTCACACACACACACTCCTTCACACACACACGCAGACTCCCACACACACACACTCACACACATACACACGCAGACTCCTGCACAGACACACAGACACTCACACACACGCGCACTTACTGCACACACACACACACTCCTCCACAGACACACACACACGCAGACTCCTGCACAGACACTCCACAGACACACACACACTCCTTCACACACGCACACGCACTCCTTCACACACACACACACGCAGACTCCTNCACAGACACACAGACACACTCCCACACACACGCACACACTCCTTCACACACTCCTCCACAGACACAGACACCTCCACAGACACACACACACACGCACACTCCTCCACACACACACACACTCCTTCACGCACACACACGCAGACTCCTGCACAGACACAGACACCTCCACACACACACACACACTCCTCCACACACACGCACACACTCCTTCACACACACACATATACACTCCTGCACAGACACACACACACGAGACTCCTGCACAGACACACAGACACCTCCACACACACACACACTCCTCCACACACACGCACACACTCCTTCACACACACACATATACACTCCTGCACAGACACACACACACGCAGACTCCTGCACAGACACACAGACACCTCCACAGACATACACGCACTCCTTCACACACACACACACCTCCACACACACGCACACACACACACACTCCTCCACACACACACACGCAAACACTCCTCCACAGACACACGCACACTCCTCCACACACACGCACACTCCTACACACACACGCACATGCACACACTCCTCCACAGACACACACACACACACTCCTCACACACACGGACACACTCCTCCACACACACACACACTCCTCACACACACACACGCAGACTCCTGCACAGACACACAGACACTTCCACAGACACACGCACACACTGGCAGACAGACACACTTACACACTGGCAGACAGACGCACTGACACACTGACAGACACACACACTCACACACTGACAGACACACACACTTACACACTGACAGACACACACACTTACACACTGACAGACACACACACTGACACACTGGCAGACACACACACTGACACACTGGCAGACACACGCACTTACACACTGACAGACACACACACTGACACACTGGCAGACACACACACTGACACACTGGCAGACACACGCACTTACCACTGACAGACACACACACACACACTGACAGACACACACACTGACACACTGGCAGACACACACACTCACACACTGGCAGACACACGCACACACACTGACAGACACACACACTGACACACTGGCAGACACACGCACTTACACACTGACAGACACACACACTGACACACTGACAGACACACGCACTTACACACTGACAGACACACACACTGACACACTGACAGACACACACACTGCTGACAGACACACACACTCACACACTGACAGACACACACACTCACACACTGACAGACACACGCACACACACTGACAGACACACACACTCACACACTGACAGACACACGCACTTACACACTGACAGACACACACACTTACACACTGCAGACACACACACTGACACACTGGCAGACACACACACTTACACACTGCAGACACACACACTCACACACTGACAGACACACGCACTTACACACTGACAGACACACACACTTACACACTGGCAGACACACACACTCACACACTGACAGACACACACACTTACACACTGACAGACACACACACTCACACACTGACAGACACACGCACTTACACACTGGCAGACACACACACTCACACACTGACAGACACACACACTTACACACTGGCAGACACACACACTCACACACTGACAGACACACACACTCACACACTGACAGACACACACACTTACACACTGGCAGACACACACACTTACACACTGACAGACACACGCACTTACACACTGGCAGACACACACACTCACACACTGGCAGACACACACACACACACTGGCAGACACACACACTCACACACTGACAGACACACGCACTTACACACTGACAGACACACACACTTACACACTGGCAGACACACACACTCACACACTGACAGACACACGCACTTACACACTGACAGACACACACACTTACACACTGGCAGACACACACACTCACACACTGACAGACACACACACTTACACACTGGCAGACACACACACTTACACACTGACAGACACACACACTCACACACTGACAGACACACACACTTACACACTGGCAGACACACACACTCACACACTGACAGACACACACACTTACACACTGGCAGACACACACACTTACACACTGACAGACACACACACTCACACACTGACAGACACACACACTTACACACTGGCAGACACACACACTCACACACTGACAGACACACGCACTTACACACTGACAGACACACACACTTACACACTGGCAGACACACACACTTACACACTGACAGACACACGCACTTACACACTGGCAGACACACACACTTACACACTGACAGACACACACACTCACACACTGACAGACACACACACTTACACACTGGCAGACACACACACTCACACACTGACAGACACACACACTGACACACTGGCAGACACACACACTGACACACTGACAGACACACACACTTACACACTGGCAGACACACACACTGACACACTGGCAGACACACACACTTACACACTGACAGACACACACACTTACACACTGACAGACACACACACTTACACACTGGCAGACACACACACTGACACACTGGCAGACACACACACTCACACACTGACAGACACACACACTTACACACTGACAGACACACACACTCACACACTGACAGACACACACACTCACACACTGACAGACACACACACTTACACACTGGCAGACACACACACTGACACACTGGCAGACACACACACTGACACACTGGCAGACACACACACTGACACACTGACAGACACACACACTCACACACTGACAGACACACACACTGACACACTGGCAGACACACACACTGACACACTGGCAGACACACACTCTCACACACTGGCAGACACACACACTGACACACTGGCAGACACACACACTTACACACTGGCAGACAGACGCACCCACACACTGGCACACAGACGCACCCACACACTGCGTCCTTGTGTATTAAAGGCACGGGGCGAGAGACCTGCAGAGAGAGGAGAGACACACACTCACACAGTGGGTGGTGGTGGTGGTGCATGGGGAGAGTGGGAGGCAGAGAGAGAGAAACAGAGTGGGTGGTGGTGGTGGTGGTGCATGGTGAGAGTGGGAGGCAGAGATAGAGAAACAGAGTGGGGTGGTGGTGGTGGTGCATGGGAGAGTGGGAGGCAGAGAGAGAGAAACAGAGTGATGCACAGAGAGACAGACAGAGACAGACAGAGGTAGAGAAACGGGAGGAGAGACACAGACACACACAGAGAGACAGACAGAGACATACAGAGGTAGAGAAACAGGAGGAGAGACACAGACACACACAGAGAGACAGACAGAGACAGACAGAGGTAGAGAAACAGGAGGAGAGACACAGACACACACAGAGAGACAGACAGAGACAGACAGAGGTAGAGAAACGGGAGGAGAGACACAGACACACACAGAGAGAGGGAGACACATACAGAGAGAGACACATACAGAGAGAGACACAGAGACACACACATACAGAGAGACACAGGGGAGAGAGACAGACAGATACAATTACAGGAGGATAGAGAGAGACACACACACAGAGAATCAGAGACACACACACAGAGGCTGAGAGACAGATAGGAGGAGAGAGACACAGAGACACACATAGAGACACACACACAGAGACGCACACACAGAGAGACACAGAGACACAGAGACACACACAGAGACACAGAGGAAGAGAGACACACACACAGACAGAAAGGCTGAGAGACAGATAGGAGGAGAGAGACACAGACAGACACAGAGAGAGAGAGAGAGACAGAAACAGACAGAGACACAGACAGACAGAGACACATACAGAGACACACACATACAGGGACACACACACACACAGAGACACACACAGAGACACACACAGACATACCGAGAGGCTGAGAGACAGAAACCAAGGAGAGAGACACACACAGACAGAGAGAGACACACAGAGACACACACAGAGACACAACACAGACACAGACAGAGACACACAGACACACACAGACAGAGACACACAAGGAGACACACACACAGACATAGACACAGACACAAACAGAGACCCACACAGACACACAGACACACACACAGACAGAGACACACAGACAGACAGAGACACACAGACAGACAGACACACACAGAGACACACAGACAGACAGAGAGAGACACACACAGACAGACTCACACAGAGACACAGACAGAGACACACACACACAGACACACACACAGACACACACAGACACAGACACACACACAGAGACACACACACAGACACACACAGACACACACACACAGACACACACACAGACACACACACAGACACACACACACAGACACACACAGACACACACACACAGACAGAGCGAGTTAACTGCAGGAGGAGGAGGAGGAGGTGGTGGAGGAGGAGGAGGAGAAGCGACGATTTGGTGATTTCCATCTGGGAGGGGACCACTCCGATCAAGGTGAGTGGCGTCTGCTGCTACTGCTGCTGCTTCTTCTCTGTGTGTGACCACCGATGATGACACCTGGGGTCGCTTCCGCCAGCGAAGGCTCAGGCAGAGCGTGACACTGACTTTGCTGCTGATGATGAGACATTGAAAGTGGAAAACAATCTGAAAATGTTTTTTTTTACCCTTCTATCTGGCAACAAAACTGACACCATAGACCACAATATCTGCAGTCGTAATGCAAAAAAAAACATAACTCTGATAATGTATGTGCACTGTCATTGAAGTTGATTGGTCCACACCCGAGACAGCTTTCCTTACAGCCTAGTCTCACATGGTGTTGGACCAGATGACGCCAAAAGGCACACGATAGAGGGGTAAAAAAACAATTATCATATTTTTACTGGCAAATGAGGTTCCAATGGTGGAAACAAATATTTTCGATTGAAAGCTTTCGTGACTGCAGTGATTCATCTTCTTGGTTCTTTCGGTAAAGTCATCACGTAGAAGGAAAATAATAAAATAATAAAAATAAAATAAAATAATAATGTTTTACGCAAGCAGCCGTCCTCAGGTGAAAAAATGGTCTGTCGGAGAGACAGAAAAACATTCAGACGCTGTCTTTCCGACAGACCTGGTCTCCACCTGAGGACGGCTGCTTGCGTTGTGGCCGAAACGTCGTGAGAATTGTATTTTATTATGTTTTATTTTATTATTTTATTACTTCCCTTCTACGTGATGACTTTACTGAAAGAACCAAGAAGAATCCCTGCAGTCACGAAAGCTTTGAATCGAAATGTTATTATGTTTTATTTTTATTATTTTATTATTTCCCTTCTACGTGACTTTACCGAAAGAACCAAGAATATGGAAACCGGTTCTTGACTATAAACATCTGGCAGTTTGCCAGCATTGATTCAGGCAAAGCGTGACTTTTCTGCTGATGAGATGCTGAAAGTGGAAACCGGTCTTTGTGACTGTTGAATTTGGAGCTTTCGTGACTGTAGGAATTACTCTTTGGTTCTTTCGGTAAAGTCACGTCTAAAGATAAAATAATAAATTAAAAAATAACAGACGACGCTTCGATTGCAACACAAGCAATCATCATCAGCTATAAATGAAATAGCAACAATGTTTTTATTTTTTTAACCAGAAAACTATAGACATATAAGCAGACAGATATCACCAAGATACACAGAGTTAGAGTAACACACAGGCACACAGAGAGGGAGATCGTCTCTGTAGCAGAGATTCATCTTCTTGGTTCTTTCGGTAAAGTCATCACGTAGAAGGGAAATAATAAAACAATATTATGTCAGAGAGAGTTTGAGGGTTAGAGAAAACATTAACATGTCAATGAGTACGAAGAACGCCTGGTAAAGTAAGCAAGCTTGAACATTAGGAGAGCGGGAGAAAGACACACACTACATTAAATAACCTAGCACAATATCGAAATGTTATGTAATACAATACAGAGAGTCGGTCAACACACAATTAACGCACAGCCTGTAAATAATTGGGGCAGTTACAACAATACTGGTTCAGACAAAGGCTGACTCTGACTGCTGATGATACACTGAAAGTGGAAACCGGGTCCTTGACTTTAAACATCTGGGCAGTTTGCCAGGCATTGATTCAGACAGAGGCTGACTCTGACTGCTGATGAGACACTGAAAGTGGAAACCAATCCTTGACAGTAAACATCTGGGCAGTTTGCCAGCATTGATTCGGGCAAAGCGTGATTGTGCTGCTGATGAGATGCTGAAAGTGGAAACCAATCCTTGACTATGAACAATTGGGGGCAGTTCCAACAATATTGATTCAGGCAGAGCGTGACTTTTCTGCTGATGAGACACTGCGAGTGGAAACCGGGTCCTTGACTATAAACATCTGGGCAGTTTGCCAATATTGATTGGGGCAAAGCGTGAGTGTGCTGCTGATGAGACACTGAAAGTGGAAACCAATCCTTGACTATAAACATCTGGGGGCAGTTCCAACAATATTGATTCAGACAGAGGCTGACTCTGACTGCTGATGATACACTGAAAGTGGAAACCGGTCCTTGACTATAAACATCTGGGCAGTTTGCCAGGCATTGATTCAGGCAGAGCGTGACTTTGCTGCTGATGAGATGCTGAAAGTGGAAACCAATGTTTGACTATAAATAATTGGGGGCAGTTCCAACAATATTGATTCAGGTAGAGGCTGACTCTGACTGCTGATGAGATACTGCGTGTGGAAACCGGTATTTGACTATCAACATCTGGGCAGTTTGCCAGTATTGATTCGGGCAAAGCGTGATTGTGCTGCTGATGAGACACTGAAAGTGGGAACCCTTTGCAGAGTTCTGCTTGTGTTGAACAAACGCAGCCGATGAGAGATGCGCAGACTTGGAGCAAAGCGCCGTGTCGCTGATGGGATCGGTCAATTTTTGGTTCAGACGTGGAAATCATTTTACATTCTAGATTTGAAGCTTTCGTGACTGCAAGGATTCATACTGTTAGTTTTTTCGGTAAAGTCACCATGTAGGTAAAAAAATGAACTTGAAATTAATTTCACTTTTTAAATCCTTTATATTAAGTTCGCTTGCTTGCGTGCTTGCTTGCTTGCTTACGACCGTGCAAATCTTTCGGTCGTTTTTAACCCACTTCCCGTGATCCAATCGAGCTGACATTTTGCACACAGACTCGTTGTGCGTGACAATTGATTTTCGTGAAAAACACCATCATGAAGGTCCTTAATGATCGTGAGCAGAGGGTCAGGGACTCCGAAAGCACGAAGAACAACCCAGAGCCCAGGCCTACTGATTGTGTCATAGGCCTTGACCAGGTCAATAAAGCAGAGATGCAAGTCTTGTTGGAATTCCCTACACCTCTGCTGTAGCAAACGGACAGAAAATATAGCATCTGTGCAGGACCGCCCTTTCCTGAAACCGCATTGGGGTTCCGCAAGCCTCTCCTCAACGTGCCTGGCAAGGCGATGTTGAATAATCCTTGCCAGGACCTTTCCCGGCACACCGAGGAGTGAAATGCCCCTGTAGTTGATCTTCTTGGTTCTTTCGGTAAAGTCACCACGTAGAATGGAAATAATAAAATAATAAAAATAAAACATAATAAAATACAATTCTCACGACGTTTCGGCCACAACGCAAGCAGCCGTCCTCAGGTGAAGAACAGGTCTGTCGGAAGACAGAGTCTGAATGAAACACCCCAGGCATGGAGCATATATTTAAGCTGCTGGGTTGGAGGGGGAAGAGCGCCTTGACAAAAGAATTGCATATCAAGAGGAATTTAGCATATTTATGGGAAATGCAGATATGGGATTAGTCCTACTGTTAGTACTACTATTAGTACTACTACATTTCACAAGCCCCTGTAGTTGTTACAGCCTGTGCGGTCCCCCTTCTTAAAGAGGGGGACCACCAGGGCATCCTTCGAATCCTGCGGAACCCGCCAGTGGTCCAGACTGTTGTTGTGATGTCATGTTGGGCAGTCTGTGCACAAACGTCACCCTCCCTCACCATCCTCTCCCATCCTCAACTCACCACCCCTCACTCTCCCTACCATCACCCTTCCCACTCAAACCCCATCTCTTGTCCCAACATCAGCCAATGCTACTCAATGTACCATTGATAATTATTCTTGTAAAGCGTTTTGACAAAAAGCACTCTTTAAGATCCTAGATAAGATGAGCATTAAATGTTCGAGACCGTAGTTCCTCCGTCACTGATAATGTAGTTACTACACCACTGATAATGTAGTCACTACGCCACTGATAATGTAGTTACTACGTCATTGATAATGTAGTTACTACACCACTGATAATGTAGTTACTACACCACTGATAATGTAGTCACTACACCACTGATAATGTAGTCACTACGCCACTGATAATGTAGTTACTACGTCATTGATAATGTAGTTACTACACCACTGATAATGTAGTTACTACACCACTGATAATGTAGTCACTACACCACTGATAATGTAGTTACTACATCACTGATAATGTAGTCACTACACCACTGATAATGTAGTTACTACACCACTGATAATGTAGTTACTACGCCACTGATAATGGGCCGTGCCAAGCATCTGCACGGCCATGTTGAGTTTCCCGTCTGTTCCAGATCTTCGTTGAGGTGGTGTGTGTGTGTGCGTGACCTAACCATCTCAAAGCGTAGAGACCTTGGATGGGAAGGCGACACCACCACGACCGCCACAACCACCACAACCACCACAACCACCACAGCCTCCACCACAACAATCGATCATTCTCGGCACCACATCCATCATCAATCATCGATGTAGAGCAGTCAGCATGATCGATGGTCCGGCACTCACTGAGTGAACCTCACCGATTACTCCACCCATGTTGAGGACTCGGTGCGTATCAGATCTTGTGTCATCTCATCTCATCCACCACCATTACACGGTAGGACACAACAAACCACTCACTCATCTACCCACCCACTCACTCAGGCACCCATTCACCCACCCACGTACTCACCCATTCACTAATTCACCCACTCACTCATTCACCCATTGATTGGCCCATTCACTAATTCATTCACCCGCTGACTCACCCACTCACTAATTCACTCACTCACTCATTCACCCATTGATTGACCAATTCACCAATTCACTAAATCATTAATCCACTTACTCACCCACTCACTAATTTACTCACTCACTCATTCACCCATTGATTGACCAATTCACCAATTCACTAAATCATTAACACACTTACTCACCCACTCACTAATTTACTCACTCACTCATTCACCCATTGATTGACCAATTCACCAATTCACTAAATCATTAACACACTTACTCACCCATTGACAAATTCACTCACTCATCACTCAACCATTCACTAATTCACTCACTCATTCACCCATTGATTGACCCATTCACTAATTCACTCACTCATTCACCCATTGATTGACCCATTCACTCATTCACTAAATCATTAACCCACGTACTCACCCATTGAATAATTCACTCACTCACCCATTCACCCATTCACTAATTCACTCACTCATTCACCCATTCATTCACTAATTCACTCACTCATTCACCCATTGATTGACCCATTCACTCATTCACGAAATCATTAACCCACTTACTCACCCATTGACTAATTCACTCACTCACCCACTCACTAATTTACTCACTCATTCACCCATTGATTGGCCCATTCACTAATTCATTCACCCGCTGACTCACCCACTCATTAATTCACCCACTCACTCATTCACCCATCGATTGACCCATTCATTCATTCACTAAATCATTAACCCACTTACTCACCCATTCACTAATTCACTCACTCACCCACTCACCCATTCACTAATTCACTCACCCATTCACTAATTTACTCACTCATTCACCCATTGATTGGCCCATTCACTAATTCATTCACCCGCTGACTCACCCACTCACTAATTCACTCACTCACCCATTCACCAATTCACTCACTCATTCACCCACTTATCCATTTATCCACTGGTTCGGCCACTCACCGACCAACTCACCACACTGCTGGCCACCTTCACTTCAATCACTGCTTCTCCCTCGTGTCACACCCACCACGACCACCACCACCACCATCATCATCGTCGTCCGTTCACCCCTAACCTCTCACAACAACAACAACGCCACCAACAGCCTCGCTCAATTCAACAAACGTACCAACTCTTATCTATAACAACCTTCAAAAGCGCTGATTTTTGCTGCCCGCTCGCCATTTTTTTGCACCTGTGCACAGAGCTAGCCCCCCCCNGCTAGCCCCTCCCTCATCCTCTAGCTCCGCCCCCACCGCTAAGCCCCTCCCACATCTTCTAGCCCCTCCACCAACCGTCACCCCCACCGCTAAGCCCCGCCCCAACCGCTAAGCCCCTCCCTCATCCTCTAGCCCCTCCCACCAACCGTCATTCCCCAACGCTAAGCACCTCCCACATCCTCTAGTCCCTCCCTCCAACCGTCATTCCCCAACCGCTAAGCCCCGCCCCCAACCGCTAAGCCCCGCCCTCATCCTCTAGCCCCTCCACCAACCGTCACCCCAACCGCTAAGCCCCGCCCACATCCTCTAGCCCCTCCCACCAACCGGCATTCCCCAACCGCTAAGCCCCGCCCCAACCGCTAAGCCCCGCCCACATCCTCTAGCCCTCCCACCAACCGTCATTCCCTCAACCGCTAAGCCCCTCCCACATCTTCTAGCCCCTCCCACCAACCGTCATTCCCCAACCGCTAAGCCCCGCCCCCACGACTTCGTCCGCCATGACGGTGACGGCAGCGACCTCCGATGTCGCCCCCTACACCTCCTACTCCTTCGACTGCTCCGCCACCACCAACAACGCCAACGCCGCTCGCCTCTCCACCGCCACCACCGCCACCACGCCACCACCGCGGCCGCGCTGCCGCCGCCACTACATCATCCCCCTCCCCTCGACGATCGCCACCCCGTCCACCGCCCCGTCTCCGCCGCGTGCCGAGTGGCTTCGGCCTACTCGCGGCTTCACCCTCCGCCGCCCTTGCCGCTTGCCACGAGGCGGCTGCCGGCGCCGGCGGTGGCGGTCGGCTGCGGCCAGCGGGTCGTGGTCAACGTGGCGGGTCTCCGCTTCGAGACGCTGGCGTCCACCCTGGAGCGCTTCCCCGACTCGCTGCTGGGCGACGCGCGGCGACGATGTCGGCACTTCGACGCGGCGCGCAACGAGTACTACTTCGATCGCAACCGTCCCAGCTTCGACGCCATACTCAACTACTATCAGGTGCGGTTTGAACTCGTGGTTAGACTCGTGTGTGGTGCGGGCGCGGGGGGGGGGTGGCCGTTGAGACTCCGTCAAGGTCATCGGGGAACATTTGAAGCTGGTGGGTGAGTGAGCGAGCGAGCGAGCGAGCGAACGAGTCGGTCACTCGGCGAATTTCTCACCGGCACGCTCACTCGCTCGCTCACTCGCTCCCTCACCCACTCGCTCACTCACCCAGATACTCAGCTAATCGCTCACTCGCACGCTCGCCCGCTCGCTCGTTCACTCGCTCACTCAGCTAGATACTCAGTGAATCGCTCACTCGCACGCTCGCCCGCTCGCTCGTTCACTCGCTCACTCACCCGGACACTCAGCCAATCACTCACCCGCATGCTCACCCACCTGCTCGCTCACCCAGTTACTCAGCCAATCGCTCACCCGCACGCTCACTCACTCACTCACTAACTCACTCACTCACTCACCCAGACACTCAGCCAATCACTCACCCGCGCGCTCACTCACTCGCTCAGCCAGACACTCAGCTAATCGCTCACCCGCACGCTCGCTCACTCACTCCTCGCTCACTCATCCAGTCACTCAGCCAATTGCTTACCCGCACGCTCGCCCGCCCACTCGCTCACCCAGTCACTCAGCTAATCGCTCACCCGCATGCTCGCTCACTCACTCGCTCACTCACTCACTCACCCAGTCACTCACCCAATCGCTCACCCGCCCGCTCACTCACTCACTCACTCACCCAGTCACTCAGCCAATCGCTCACCCGCCCACCGTCCGCTCACCTAGTCACTCACCCAGTCACTCACCCAATCGCTCACTCGCTCGCTCACTCACTCACTCACTCACTCGTTCACCCAGACACTCAGCCAATCGCTCACCNGCCCGCCTGCCCGCTCACCTAGTCACTCACCCAGTCACTCAACCAATCACTCACTCACTCGTTCACCCAGACACTCAGCCAATCGCTCACTCACTCGCACGCTCACCCACTCGCTCATTCACTCATCCGGACACTCAGCCAATTGCTCACCCACTCGCTCACTCACTCACTCACTCGTTCACCCAGACACTCAGCCAATCGCATGCTCGCCGCTTGCCCGATAACTCACCCAGTCACTCAGCCAATCGTTCACCGCTCGCTCACTCACTCGCTCACTCACTCACCCAGTCGCTCACCCAATCGCTCACCCGCCCGCCCGCTCACCTAGTCACTCACCCAGTCACTCACCCAATCGCTCGCCCCACGCTCGCCTGCCCGCTCGCTCACCCAGTCACTCAATCACTCACTCACTCACTCGCTCACTCACCCAGATACTCAGCCAATCGCTCACCCGCTCGCTCACTCAATCACTCACTCGCTCACCCAGTCACTCACCAAATCGCTCACCCACCCGCCCGCCCGCTCACCTAGTCACTCACCCAGTCACTCACCAAATCGCTCACCCACTCACCTAGTCACTCACCCAGTCACTCACCCAGTCACTCACCCAATCGCCCGCCCACCCGCTCACCTAGTCACTCACCCAGTCACTCACCCAATCGCTCACCCGCCCGTTCGCTCACTCACTCACTCGTTCATCCAGACACTCAGCCAATTGCTCACCCGCACGTTCGCTCGCTCACCTAGTCACTCACCCAATTGCTCACCGCCCGCTCACTCACTCACTCACTCACCCAGTCACTCACCCAATCGCTCACCTGCCTGCCCGCCGCTCACCTAGTCACTCACCCAGTCACTCACCCAATCGCTCACCCGCCCGCCCACCCGCTCACCTAGTCACTCACCCAATCGCTCACCCGCCCAACCACCCGCTCACCTAGTCACTCACCCAGTCACTCACCCAGTCACTCACCCAATCGCTCACCTAGTCACTCACCCAGTCACTCACCCAGTCACTCACCCAATCGCTCACCTATTCACTCACCCAGTCACTCACCCAAACGCTCACCCGCCCGCCCGCCCGCTCACCTTGTCACTCACCCAGTCACTCACCCAATTGCTCACCCGCCCGCCCACCCGCTCACCTATTCACTCACCCAGTCACTCACCCAATCGCCCACCCGCTTGCCCGCCCGCCCGCTCGCTCTACCCCTTTATCCCCGGCACACCCGCAGTCCGGCGGGCGTCTGCGTCGCCCGGCCAGCGTGCCCTTCGACATGTTCGTAGAGGAGCTGAGCTTCTTCGAGCTGGGCGCCGACACCATCGACCGCTTCCGCGCCGACGAGGGTCACGCTCGCTGCGAGGAGCGCCCGCTGCCCGTGTCGCCCTGGAAGCGCCGCGTCTGGCTCCTGTTCGAGCACCCGGAGAGCTCGCGGCGGCGCGTCTTGTCGCCGGCGTCTCCGTCCTCGTCATCCTGCTCTCCATCCTGGTCTTCTGCCTCGAGACGATACCCCACGGACACGGACACGGTGACGACGAGGACGATGACGACCGATTGGAACGGGACGGAAGCTTCTACGGCGGCAGCGGCAGCGGCGATGTCGTCCCGAAGAGGCGGTGGCAGCCACCATCGCCGGCGGCGGCTTCACCGACGACCCGTTCTTCGTGGTGGAGTCTCTGTGCGTCGTTTGGTTCAGCGTGGAGCTGCTGGCGCGCTTCCTCGCCTGCCCCAGCAAGGCGCCTTCTTCCGCGACATCATGAACACCATCGACGTGGTCGCCATCGTGCCCTACTTCGTCACGCTGGGCACGGAGTTGGCCGAACGCGACGATGGCGACGGCGGCGGCGGAGGTGGCGGGCAGACCACGTCGCTGGCCATCCTACGCATCATCCGGCTGGTCCGCGTCTTCCGCATCTTCAAACTCTCGCGCCACTCCAAGGGCCTCCAGATCCTGGGCCAGACCCTCAAGGCGTCCATGCGCGAGCTCGGCCTGCTCATCTTCTTCCTGTTCATCGGCGTCATCATCTTCTCGAGCGCGGCCTACTTCGCCGAGTTCGACGAGCCCAAGACCTACTTCCTGAGCATCCCGCACGCGTTCTGGTGGGCCGTCGTCACCATGACGACGGTGGGCTACGGCGACACGGTGCCCGTGACGCTGGGCGGAAAGGTGGTGGGCTCGCTGTGCGCCATCGCGGGCGTCCTCACCATCGCCCTGCCCGTGCCCGTCATCGTCAGCAACTTCAACTACTTCTACCACCGGCACACGGACGCGGAGGAGGAGGATTCGCGAACGGCGGCAGCTGCCACCGCGGCCGCTACGGCAGCCGCCGCGGCCGTAGCGGCGATCTCTTCTGGCAACGTCAACGATTCGCGGACGACGAAAGCTTCGTTGACCAGGTGGTCGTCGGCCGACTCTTGGTCGCCATGCGGCGGTGATGGCGGCGGCAATGGCGGCGGCAATGGCGGCGATGGGGAAGAAAGGAAGGAGGAGGAGGAGGGGGGCGATGGGCTCCGTCCTCAAGCTCAGCTCGGTCGGACGGCTGGGGAGGAGACGCTCGCCTGCATGGGCATCGTGTGCGAGCCTACCGAGGTGTGAGCGCAGGAGGGACATCTGGGGCGATGATGTGTCTGCCGTGCTGCGATGAGCCTGGTATGCGTGAGATGTCTATCAACCTCGCCTGGTATGCGTGAGATGTCTATCAACCTCGCCTGGTATGCGTGAGATGTCTGTCAACCTCGCCTGGTATGCGTGAGATGTCTATCAACCTTGCCT
>WFAB01002417.1:0-10000 GCA_018977245.1 Lethenteron camtschaticum | reverse complement strand
GCATGGTGAGTCTGTGTGAGTCTATGCATCTCTGTGTAGCCAGTCTATGCATCTGTGTGGTGAGTCTACGGGTCTGTTGTGTGATAACAACACCACCACCACCACCACTCCCACTTGGCCAGTGCCGGATGAAGCTAAGTGCGGGCCCTGTCGTGTAACATGTTATAAAGAGGCCCTAAATAAATAAATATATAAACATTAAAACACACAAAGTTTCTTACTTGCGTTGTAAAGTTATTGTAAAATTTTCATTTGCTATACAGCCAGATTACTGATACAAATTCGCTAAACTTAAACCCAGTCGCTCGTGAATGTTGAAGGCGGTGTAGTACTATAGTGATAGAGCAAGTGCAGAATCACTGAACCGGAGTTGATAGCTTGAAAGCGTTTAGCGCGGGGTCGTTGAAAGTGCGTGGCACCCGTAGCTACTACTACACATGTAGCTACTACACATGTAGCTACTACACATGTGTGTAGTAGCTACATGTGTAGCAACCTCATATGTAGCTACATGTGTAGCTACTACACATGTAGCTACTACACATGTAGCTACTACACATGCAGCTACTACACATGTAGCTACTACGTACGCAGCTACTACACATGTAGCTACTACACGTGTTGTAGCTACTACACATGTAGCTACTACACATGCAGCTACTACACATGTAGCTACTACGTACACAGCTACTACACATGTAGCTACTACACGTGTTGTAGCTACTACACATGTAGCTACTACACATGTAGCTACTACACATGCAGCTACTACACATGTAGCTACTACGTACGCAGCTACTACACATGTAGCTACTACACATGTAGCTACTACACATGTAGCTACTAGTGTTGTAGCTACTACACATGTAGCTACTACACATGTAGCTACTACACATGTAGCTACTACACATGTAGCTACTACACATGTAGCTACTACGTACGCAGCTACTACACATGTAGCTACTACACATGTAGCTACTACACATGTAGCTACAACACGTGTAGCTACTTCTGCTACTGGGATCATCCGGCACTGCACATGGTCTGAGCACACACGGTCAACTGCGGACCAAATCTGACCGTCATGCAACACCCGTTTAGTCCTTCGGTGGATGCGACCGGTCACCAAAGTAACCGTTGATCGGATATCGGCAATTGCGCGGTAAAATCGATAACCCGTTGCAGAAGTTGACCTTCTGGCAACCTAAAAAAATAAATGCAAAAACACTCAATGTGAACGCATGAACACGATAAGAACGCGTTCGTTTGAATGCGTGGGTCACCCTTTCTGGCTATAAAACAGGAGGAAGTTGCGTTAAGAAGTTTGAACACCAAATACTGTAGACCAGTGGCGGCTCCTGCAAAATCTCTCAGGGGGGGCAAATGTCTGGATGATTGATAAGGATAAGGTCCACCCGTGCAAAGGATAAATTAACAGCTTAAGCATGTAAAGGCAACTTCGCTACTTTAATATGAATGAAAAATAAAGTGACTCTTACAATACATCGTGTTTGTTTCTATACTCACTATTAATACAATCCACTCAAGTTTCTTTTATTAAAGATTCCACTAGGTGGCGACAAATAACATTGTTGACTGAAACGTGCTTACGTATGATGACGCAAGCACGTTAGGGCTTGCCCTCCCGGAAGCCGTAGAGAATGCATTGCAGCGCCCCCCGTTCGAAAAACAACATCTTTGAATGTAAGTCTACGGGAACACTCGGGGCGATTCTCAGCCGGAGTGAAATCGCCCAAAAAGAGGCGGTACTCCACAGAACGTGACATGACGCTGATTGGACTATATCCAGAGGCTGCACAGTGACGGCTAGCGTGACTCTGTGGTTGAATGACATTGATGGTGCGTCGCCCAATCGCCCTAATGAAGAAACCGCCCCTGCTGTAGACACAGCTTATTGGAGAGTATATTTAGTATATTGATGATATTGATGTATGATAATTGGTTCTTTACCCTTCTATCTGGCAACAAAACTGACACCTTTTTGCAAGGAGTCATGTTTGCATAGACCGCAATACCTGCAGTCATAATACAAACAAAAGACATAACTCTGATGATGTATGCACTGTCCTTGAAGTTGATTGGTCCACACCCGAGACAGCTTTCCTTCGAGCCTAGTCTCACATGGGTTGGACCAGATGACGCCAAAAGGCGCACAACTCAAGGACAATGCACCATCAGAGTATGAGAGCTCGGGGCAAGCATCTACACTATGGGGACCTCATTTGCCAGTAAAAATATGATAATTGGTTCTTTACCCTTCTATCTGGCAACAAAACTGACACCTATTGATGTAGTTTATATTTTAGTTTTTTTACACGGTGGTTTGGCTGCTACAGCTCCTTACTATTAAAATTCCTTTTATTACTGCTCACCCTTTCCTCCCTTTGTTGCTGCTAATCCTACATAATGCAGGTCATAATATGACTTGAACCCCCCCCCCCAACCTCCTACGCATTCCACAAGGGTGACTAATCCCATATCACTGCATTTCTCATAAATATGCTAAATTCCTCTGTTGTACGCAAAATCATTTGTCAAGGCGCTCTTCCCCCCCCCCAACCCTGCTTAAATAACCAAGCGGTGGTGCTCTTCAGCTGTCTTTNCGACAGACCTGTTCTTCTGAACACCACAAGCTTGGCGCGTATATTGAAGTATATTTAAATATACGCTGCAAGCTGGTGGGTTCATTCAGACGCTGTCTTTCCGACAGACCTGTTCTTCTGAACACCACCAAGCTTGGCAGCGTATATTTAAGTATATATTAAGTATATACGCTGCAAGCTTGGTGGTGCTCATTCAGACGCTGTCTTTCGACAGCCCTGTTCTTCTGAACACCACCAAGCTTGGCAGCGTATATTTAAGTATATATTTAAGTATATACGCTGCAAGCTTGGTGGTGCTCATTCAGATGCTGTCTTTCGACAGACCTGTTCTTTGAACACCACCAAGCTTGGCAGCGTATATTTAAGTATATACGCTGCCAAGCTTGGTGGTGTTCATTCAGACGCTGTCTTTCCGACAGACCTGTTCTTCTGAACACCACCAAGCTTGGCAGCGTATATTTAAGTATATATTTAAGTATATACGCTGCCAAGCTGGTGGTGCTCATTCAGACGCTGTCTTTCCGACAGCCTGTTCTTCTGAACACCACCAAGCTTGGCAGCGTATATTTAAGTATATTTTAAGTATATACGCTGCCAAGCTGGTGTGCTCATTCAGACGCTGTTTTCCGACAGACCTGTTCTTCTGAACACCACCAAGCTTGGCAGCGTATATTTAAGTATATATTTAAGTATATACGCTGCCAAGCTGGTGGTGCTCATTCAGACGCTGTCTTTCCGACAGACCTGTTCTTCTGAACACCACCAAGCTTGGCAGCGTATATTTAAGTATATATTTAAGTATATACGCTGCCAAGCTGGTGGTGCTCATTCAGACGCTGTCTTTCCGACAGACCTGTTCTTCTGAACACCACCAAGCTTGGCAGCATATATATTAAATATATGCTGCCAAGCTTGGTGGTGCTCATTCAGAAGCTGTCTTTCCGACAGACCTGTTCTTCACCTGAGGACGGTGCTTGCGTTGTGGCCGAAACGTGAGAATTGTATTATTTTTTTNATTATTAGTATTATTTTATTATGTTTTATTTTATTCTTTTATTATCTCCCTTCTACGTGACGACTTTACCGAAAGAACCAACAAGATGACTGTAGAAACATTTCACCGAGGAATCAAGTGAACGCATGAAGCCCACACAGAGAGCACTTGTGGCGACCACGGCTCTGATTATAATCATCTATGCAATGTCCACGTGTAATAAACCTCTTGGAGACGGCTCGCGGAATCGGTCCTTTTATTTACTTTCCTCAGTTCACAAGCACTACCCCGTTGCTGGCAGGCAATGGGAAGTAGGCAGACAGACCGCAAGAGACGCACAACCAAGTGGCAATCGGAGCCCCACTCGCGGGTGGCCTCTCTCTCTTCGTTCCTTGCCTGACCACGTGTCGTTCATCTCTTCCCTTATTCAACGCCTGGGTCACGTGGTACGCTCCGGCCAATCCTCAATAGCCTGCGCCGAATGTTCCAGATCCCTCCATCAACTCCCGGGACCACGCCCTTGACTTGTCTTCCCATTGGCTGAGGCCAAAACCAGCAGAACCAATCACCCGAGCTGACATCCCGTGATCACGCCAGGGCCATGCTCCCATTGGCTGTAGAGCAGGACCGGCAGAGCCAATCACCACGTGAGCCGGACATACACATGGAACTGATTGGCCTCCAACAGCAGCAGCAGCAGCCTTCTTTCTTTATGGCCCAGCCTCAGCGCTACCAGCTGTCAGTAGATCAGAGAACGACGCCAAAAGGTGACCAGCGCAAGGGCAGTGCCACGCGTATCGGAGCACTCAATAGCTGGTTTGACACGTCGGCCGATATCATCCATAGTCGAGGTTTCGTTGGGTTAGATCCGTGTCGATGATGTCACCGTTAACCGATGATGATGATGATGTCACTGTATGATGATGATGTCACTGTTTGATGATGATGATGTCACCGTCAGCTGATGATGACGATGTCACAGCTGATGATGACGTCAGTTGATGATGATGATGTCACTGTATGATGGATGTCACTGTTTGATGATGATGACGATGTCACCGTCTGATGATGACGATGTCTCCGTCAGCTGATGATGACGATGTCTCCGTCAGCTGATGATGATGTCACCGTCAGCTGATGATGATGTCACCGTCAGCTGATGATGATGTCACTGTCAGCCGATGATGATGTCACCGTCAGCTGATGATGATGTCACCGTCAGCCGATGATGATGTCACCGTCAGCCGATGATGATGTCACCGTCAGCTGATGATGTCACCGTCAGCTGATGACGATGTCACCGTCAGCTGATGATGATGTCACCGTCAGCTGATGATGACGATGTCACCGTCAGCTGATGATGATGATGGCTGCCACCTATGGGTCAGATGATTGCCTGCCACCATTAAGCAATTGGTGATTAAATATTTAATTTGTTTTCCCTAAAAAGTGTAAAATTTTGGGAATTTTTTTCACGAAAATGCATTGTCTCGCACAACGAGTCTGTGTGCAAAATGTCAGCTCGATTGGATCACGGGAAGTGGGTTCAAAAACGACCGAAAGATTTGCACGGTCCTAAGCAAGCAAGTGAACTTAATATAAAGGATTTAAAAACACAATGTCTGGCATGNGTACGGGTCACACGCGATGGTTGTACTGCACTGCATTATTAATCTACGGTTCCGTGTTGACCAACGCGAACAATATATGCATCCGTTGAAAAAACGCGTTCCTGGTTCTCGTNCGAGCCGATTGTGTGTGTCGGAGGAACGGTGGCGCAGTGGTTTGGTGCACTGGGCAAATCGATGAGCTTGAGTGAGTGAGATGGTGAGTGAGTTGGTGAGTGAATGTGAGTGAGTGAGATGNTGAGTGAGTGGGATGGGTGAGTTNGTGAGTGAGTGAGTGAGTGAGTTGGTGAGTGAGTTGGTGAGTGAGTGAGTTGGTGAGTGGTGAGTGGTGANATGTGAGTGATGTGAGTGAGTGAGATGTGGTGAGTTNGTGAGTGAGTGTGAGTGAGNTGTTGGGTGAGTGAGTTGGTGAGTGAGTGAGTGGTGAGTGAATGAGGGTGAGTGAGGGTGAGTGAGTTGGTGAGTGAGTTGGTGAGTGAGTGAGTCTGGTGAGTGAGTGTGGTGAACTGTGAGTGAGAGTGGGAGTGAGTGAGATGGTGGTGTTGGTGAGTGTTGGTGAGTGAGTTGGTGAGTGAGAGTTGGGTGAGTTGGTGAGTTGGTGAGTGAGATGGTGGTGAGTTGGTGAGTGAGTGAGATGGTGAGTGAGATGGTGAGTGAGTTGGTGAGTTGGTGAGTGAGTGAGAGATGGTGAGTGAGTGGTGAGTGAGTTGGTGAGTGAGATGTTGGGTGAGTGAGTTGGTGAGTTGGTGAGTGAGATGGTGGGTGAGTGAGTGAGTGAGTGAGTGAGATGGTGAGTGAGATGGTGAGTGAGTGAGTTGGTGAGTTGGTGAGTGAGATGGTGAGTGAGTGGGATGGGTGAGTTGGTGAGTGAGTGAGATGGTGAGTGAGTTGGTGAGTGAGTTGGTGAGTGAGTTGGTGAGTGAGTGAGATGGTGGGTGAGTGGGATGGGTGAGTTGGTGAGTGAGTGAGATGGTGAGTGAGTTGGTGAGTGAGTTGGTGAGTGAGTGAGATGGTGAGTGAGTGAGTGAGTGAGTTGGTGAGATGGTGAGTGAGATTGGTGAGTGAGATGGTGAGTGAGTTGGTGAGTGAGATGTTGGGTGAGTGAGTTGGTGAGTTGGTGAGTGAGATGGTGGGTGAGTTGGTGAGTGAGTGAGATGGTGAGTGAGATGGTGAGTGAGTGAGTTGGTGAGTTGGTGAGTGAGTGAGATGGTGAGTGAGTGGGTGGGTGAGTTGGTGAGTGAGTGAGTTGGTGAGTGAGTGGTGAGTGAGTTGGTGAGTGAGTGAGAGTGGTGAGTGAGTGGTGAGTGAGTGAGTGAGTGAGATGGTGAGTGAGTGGGTGGGTGAGTTGGTGAGTAGATGGTGAGTGAGTTGGTGAGTNAGTTGGTGAGTTGGTGAGTGAGTTGGTGAGTGAGTGGGTGAGATGGTGNGTGAGATGGTGAGTGAGATGGTGGGTGAGTTGGTGAGTGAGTTGGTGAGTGAGATGTTGGGTGAGTGAGTTGGTGAGTTGGTGAGTGAGATGGTGGGTGAGTTGGTGAGTTAGTTGGTGAGTGAGATGGTGAGTGAGTGAACTAATGAGTGAGATGGTGGGTCAGTGAGATGGTGGGTGAGTTGGTGAGTGAGATGGTGAGTTGGTGAGTGAGATGGTGGGTGAGTTGGTGAGTTAGTTGGTGAGTGAGATGGTGAGATGGTGGGTGAGTGAATTAATGAGTGAGATGGTGGGTGAGTGAGATGGTGAGTGAGTTGGTGAGTGAGATGGTGGGTGAGTGAACTAATGAGTGAGATGGTGGGTCAGTGAGTGGGTGAGTGAGATGGTGGGTGAGTGAGATGGTGAGTGAGATGGTGAGTGAGATGGTGGGTGAGTGAGATGGTGAGTGCAAACAAAAAACACAACTCTGATAATGTATGTGCACTGTCCATGAAGTTGATTGGTCCACACCCGAGACAGCTTTCCTTAGAGCCTAGTCTCACATGGTGTTGGACCAGATGACAATCACCATCAGAGTATTGAGAGCTCGGGTGAAGCATTTACACTATGAGACACCTTTACCAGTGGAAAATATAGTAATAGATTTTTACTCTTGAAACTGGTACAAAACTGACACCTTTATACAAGGCATCATGTTTGCATAACCACAACACAAGCAGTCAAAATGCAAACAAAAAAAACAACTCTGATGATAAAGGTGTCAGTTTTGTACCAGTTAAAAGGGTAAAAACCTACTATTAAACTCTGATGATGATAATATATGCACTGTCCTTGAAGTTGATTGGTCCACACCCGAGACAGCTTTCCTTAGTCTCACATGGGTTGGACCAGATGACCCCATGTGAGACTAGGCTCTAAGGAAAGCTGTCTCGGGTGTGGACCAATCAACTTCAAGGACAGTGCATACATTATCAGAGTTGTGTGTTTTGTTTGCATTATGACTGCAGGTATTGTGGTCTATGCAAACATGACTCCTTGTAAAAAAGGTGTCAGTTTTGTTGCCAGATAGAAGGGTAAAAAAAACAATTATATTTTTTTACTGGCAAATGAGTTCCAATGGGTAGACGCGATGTGTGTAAGCCGTCGTTACCATCGTACCGCTTGCCCACACACACGCTGGCAACCCTCATTTTTGCCCGCCGGATGATCGTCTCGGTCACGCAAACCTTGACAAGAGACACACGCGGGGACACGGGCAGTTCTGACGGCTCTTTTACCACCACGCACCGCCACACAACGCACCGGCACACACACAAAGTCCCCGTGTAGCCCACAGACTTTGGGGCAAGTGTGGCGACAGCTACCGCAAAGACAGGTCCCCCGGTACTCAACAGACGCTGGGGCAAGTGCTGTTGGNAGTNGCACACCTAGAAGGCTAGGCGCTGTGGCACACAGGGGTGGGTGGCCAGCACCACCACGCCCGGCCGCCTTGTCTCCCCAGTGGCGATGTTNACTTCACACCCGCACCAGGTACTGATAGGCTGAGTCACCTAGAGAGGCCCAGACCGGTTCAGATAATCGCACGTGGTGGTGTTGGCCGTGAGCACGAACCTGGGTCACTGGGTTCGTACGCAGCGTACGCTAACCACAGACACCGCTCCCCACACACACAGACACTCACCCACACACTCACTCTAACATTATCGAAAACACTCACACACATTCACTCACTTACACTCACACAAATACACACCGACACATATACTCACATTCACACACGCACACACTCACACTGAGAAACACACTCACACACACACTCACACACACACACTCACTCACACAGACACACACACACAGACACACACACACAGACACTCACACACACAGACACTCACACACACAGACACACTCACTCATTCACAGACACTCACTCACAGACACTCACACACACAGACACTCACTCAGATACACACTCACTCAGATACACACTCACTCACAGACACACACACAAACTCACTCACAGACACTCATTCACAAACACACACACTCACTCACAGACACACTCACACACACTCACTCACTCACACACTCACTCACACTCCCACACACACAGACACTCACACTCACACACACTCACTCACAGACACACTCACACACACTCACACACACTCACTTACACTCACCCACTCACAAAAAATATACACCGACACATTATAACTCACATTCACACACGCACACACTCACACTGAGAAACACACTCACTCACACACTCACACACACAGACACTCACTCACACACACTCACTCACACACTCACACACACACTCACTCACTCACACACACACACACACACTCACACACACTCACTCACTCACACACTCACTCACACACACACACACTCACACACACTCACACTTACTCACACTCCCACACTCACACTCACAGACTCACACACACTCACTCACACACTCACACACACACTCACTCACACACTCACTCACACACTCACACACTCACTCACACACTCACACACACTCACACACTCACACTNACTCACACTCACAGACTCACACACACACTCACTCACACACACTCACACACACACTCACTCACACACACCACTCACTCACACACACAGACACTCACACACACTCACACTTACTCACACTCACAGACTCACACACACACTCACACACTCACACACACTCACTCANACTCACTCACACTCACTCTCACAGACTCACCCACACTGCCTCACACACTCACTCACTCTCACACACACTCACACACACACACTCTCACACTCACACACACACTCACACACACACTCACTCACTCTCACACACACACACACACACACACACTCACACACACTCACCCACACTCACACACACACTCACACACACACTCACTCACACACACTCACTCACACACTCACACACTCACACACACACTCACTCACACACACACTCACACACACACTCACTCACACTCACAGACACTCACATACACTCACAGACACTCAGAGACACTCACACACTCACTCACACACACTCACAGATTCACACACACTCAACACACACTCACTCCCACACTCACAGACACACACAGACACTCACACACACTCACACACACTCACTCACACTCACTCACACTCACTCTCAATCACACACTCCCACTCACTCACACTCACACACTCCAACATCACCACACTCACTCACACTACCACACTAACTCACACACTCACACACTCCCTCACACACTCTCCACCCACACACTCACACACACNTCTCACACACTCACCACACACTCACACTCACACTCTCAAC
>WFAB01002416.1:25000-39657 GCA_018977245.1 Lethenteron camtschaticum | reverse complement strand
GGTCTACAGGAGGTCATGGGTTCCATCCCGACCCTGACGATGCCTGCTGCTGCTGCCGCTGTATATTTGGAGTCTGCGTCTCGCTCTCATCATCATCATCATCACGGTGGCTAGGAGATGTTGACTACCTCGCCTGGTCTACAGGAGGTCGTGGGTTCCATCCCGACCCTGACAATGCCTGCTGCTGCTGCTGCTGTATATTTGGAGTCTGCGTCTCTCTCATCATCATCATCATCACGGTGGCTAGGAGATGTTGACTACCTCGCCTGGTCTACAGGAGGTCGTGGGTTCCATCCCGACCCTGACGCCTGCTGCTGCTGCTGCTGTATATTTGGAGTCTGCGTCTCTCTCATCATCATCATCACGGTGGCTAGGAGATGTTAACTCCCTCACCTGGTCTACAGGAGGTTGTGGGTTCGATCCCGACCCTGACAATGCCTGCTGCTGCTGCTGCTGTATATTGGAGTCTGCGTCTCACTCTCATCATCATCATCACGGTGGCTAGGAGATGTTAACTCCCTCGCCTGGTCTACAGGAGGTTGTGGGTTCGATCCCGACCCTGACAATGCCTGCTGCTGCTGCTGCTGTATATTTGGAGTCTGCGTCTCACTCTCATCATCATCATCACGGTGGCTAGGAGATGTTAACTCCCTCACCTGGTCTACAGGAGGTTGTGGGTTCGATCCCGACCCTGACAATGCCTGCTGCTGCTGCTGCTGTATATTGGAGTCTGCGTCTCTCTCTCATCATCATCATCACGGGGGCTAGGAGATGTTAACTACCTCGCCTGGTCTACAGGAGGTCGTGGGTTCCATCCCGACCCTGACGACGCCTGCTGCTGCTGCTGTATATTTGGAGTTTGGGTGTTTCTGTCCCTGTGGTCACGTGGATTTCTCTGCTGGGGTCCCTCCTATCCCCCCTTCCCGACAGACCTGTTCTTCACCTGAGGGCGGCTGCTTGCGTTGTGGCCGAAACGTCGTGAGAATTGTTTTAAGTTTATTATTTCGATTTAAAGCTTTCGTGACTGCAGGGATTCATCTTCTTGGTTCTTTCGGTAAAGTCACGTAGAAGGAAAATAATAAAACAATTCATTTTATTTTTATTATTTTATTATTTCCCTTCCACGTGACTTTACCGAAAGAGCCAAGAACATGAATCCCCGCGGTAACCCAGCCCACCTTTGCCACGCCGCCAGGTGGCTCGGTGCAGTGCGTGGCGTGGCACGGCGCCGCCCCGGTGCTGTGCGGCGTCGGTGACGGCCGCCTCTCCCTGTGGCTGTGCCCGGCGGCCGCCTTCGCCGACCCGGCCCTGGCGCCCGCCACCGTGAGGCACCGCGACGCGCCGTGAGCACCGCACCGCACCGCACCGCCGCCACCGCACCGCACCACCACCGCACTGCACCGCACCGCACCGCCACCACCACCGCACTGCACCGCACCGCCACCACCACCGCACTGCACCGCACCGCACCGCCACCACCACCGCACTGCACCGCACCGCCACCACCACCGCACTGCACCGCACCGCCACCACCACCGCACTGCACCGCACCACCACCGCACCGCACCGCCACCACCACCGCACCGCACCGCACCGCACCGCCACCACCACCGCACTGCACCGCACCGCACCGCCACCACCACCGCACTGCACCGCACCGCACCGCCACCACCACCGCACTGCACCGCACCGCCACCACCACCGCACTGCACCGCACCGCCACCACCACCGCACCGCACCGCACCGCCACCACCACCGCACCGCACCGCACCGCCACCACCACCGCACTGCACCGCACCGCACCGCCACCACCACCGCACTGCACCGCACCGCACCGCCACCACCACCGCACTGCACCGCACCGCACCGCCACCACCACCTGCAGTGCCAGAGGCAGTGCTAGTGGGAGTGGTAGTGGGAGTAGTAGAGGCAGTGGTAGCGGCACCGCGACGCGCCGTGAGCACCGCACCGCACCACACCGCACCACACCGCACCACACCGCACCACACCGCACCACACCGCACCACACCGCACCACACCGCACTACACCGCCACCACCCGCAGTGCCAGAGGCAGTGGTAGTAGTGGCAGTGGTAGTGGTAGCGGGAGTGGGAGTAGTAGTGGGAGTAGTGGCGAATCTGTACGTGTGCGTGCGTGAGTGTGTGTGTGTGTGCGTGTGTGTACGTGTATGTGCGTGTGAGTGTGTGTGTACGTGTGCGTGAGTGTACTTGAGTGTACGTGCGTGTGTGTGCGTGCGTACGTGTGCGTGAGTGTACGTGCATGTCTGTGCGTGTACGTGTGTGTACGTGTGTGGGTAAGTGTCCGCGCGTGTTCTGTTCCTGGGTGCGTGTGTGTGTGTGAGCTGCGTGTGTGTGTGTTTGTGCGTGTGTGCGTGTGTGTGTATGTGTGTGTATGTGTGTGTGTGAGCATGCGTGTGTGTGTGCGTGTGTGTGTACGTGTGTGTGTAGGGAGCTGGGTAAGTCTCCGCGCGTGCTCTCGTTCCTGGGTGCGTGTGCGTGTGTGTGTGTACATGTGTGTACGTGTGTGTGTGTGTACGTGTGTGTGTGTGTGCGTGTGCGTACGTGTGTGTGTGTAGGGAGCTGGGCAAGTCTCCGCGCGTGCTCTCGTTCCTGGATGCGTGCGTGAGCGTGCGCCGAGCGGACGGTGCGCTGCTCTGCGTGCCGGTGTCGCCGTACCCCGGCGCTCTGCACGGCCTCGTCGCCGCTCAGCGCTGGGACCACGCCCTGCGCCTGTGCCGCTTCGTCAAGGTGAGGGGCGACGCACCTCATCCTGCTGCTGCTCCTGCTGCTGCTCCACCTCCTCCTCCACCTGCTCCACCTCCTCCTCCTGCTCCTCCACCTCCTCCTCCTCCAGACTCACACATAAATTCACAGGCTCACACAGAGAGCCACAGTCTCACACAGAGACCCACAGACTCACACAGAGACCCACAGACTCACTCACACAGACTCACAGACACAGACTCACACAGACTCACAGAGNCCCACAGACTNACACAGAGACTCACACAGAGACTCACTCACACAGACTCACACAGAGACCCACAGACTCACNCAGAGACTCACACAGAGACTCACACAGAGACCCACAGACTCACAGAGACTCACAGACTCACATACAGAGACCCACACAGAGACTCACACAGAGACTCAGACTCACACAGAGACTCACAGAGACTCACAGACTCACAGAGACTCACAGACTCAGAGACTCACAGACTCACACAGAGACTCACAGACTCACACAGAGACCCACACACAGAGACTCACAGACTCACACAGAGACCCACAGACTCACAGAGACTCACACAGAGACTCACAGACTCACACAGAGACCCACAGACTCACACAGAGACTCACACAGAAACCCACAGACTCACACAGAGACCCACACAGAGACCCACAGACTCACACAGAAACCCACAGACTCACACAGAGACTCACACAGAGACTCACAGACTCACACAGAGACTCATACAGAGACCCACAGACTCACACAGAGACCCACAGACTCACACAGAGACTCACACAGAGACTCACAGACTCACACAGAGACTTACAGAGACCCACAGACTCACACAGAGNTCCACAGACTCACACAGAGACCCACAGACTCACACAGAGACCCACAGACTCACACAGAGACCCACAGACTCACACAGAGACCCACAGACTCACACAGAGATCCACAGACTCATACAGAGACCCACAGACTCACACAGAGACCCACAGACTCACACAGAGACACAGACTCACACAGAGACCCACAGACTCACACAGAGACTCACACAGAGACTCACAGACTCACACAGAGACTCATACAGAGACCCACAGACTCACACAGAGACCCACAGACTCACACAGAGACTCACAGACTCACAGACTCACACAGAGACTCATACAGAGACCCACAGACTCGCACAGAGACCCACAGACTCACACAGAGACTCTACACAGAGACTTACAGACTCACACAGAGNCTCACAGAGACCCACAGACTCACACAGAGACCCACAGACTCACACAGAGACCACACAGAGACTCACAGACTCACACAGAGACTCATACAGAGACTTACAGACTCACACAGACTCATACAGAGACCCACAGACTCACACAGAGATCCACAGACTCACACAGACTCACACAGAGACTCACAGACTCACACAGACTCATACAGAGACCCACAGACTCACACAGAGACTCACACAGAGACTTACAGACTCACACAGACTCATACAGAGACCCACAGACTCACACAGAGATCCACAGACTCACACAGACTCACACAGAGACTCACAGACTCACACAGACTCACAGACTCACAGACTCACACAGAGACTCACAGACTCACACAGACTCATACAGAGACCCACAGACTCACACAGAGACTCACACAGAGACTTACAGACTCACACAGACTCATACAGAGACCCACAGACTCACACAGAGACTCACAGACTCACACAGACTCATACAGAGACCCACAGACTCACACAGAGACTCACACAGAGACTTACAGACTCACACAGACTCATACAGAGACCCACAGACTCACACAGAGACTCACACAGAGACTTACAGACTCACACAGACTCATACAGAGACCACAGACTCACACAGAGACTCACACAGAGACTCACAGACTCACACAGACTCATACAGAGACCCACAGACTCACACAGAGACTCACACAGAGACTTACAGACTCACACAGACTCATACAGAGACCCACAGACTCACACAGAGACTCACACAGAGACTTACAGACTCACACAGACTCATACAGAGACCCACAGACTCACACAGAGACTCACACAGAGACTCACAGACTCACACAGACTCATACAGAGACCCACAGACTCACACAGAGACTCACACAGAGACTTACAGACTCACACAGACTCATACAGAGACCCACAGACTCACACAGAGACCCACAGACTCACACAGAGACTCACACAGAGACTCACAGACTCACACAGAGACTCACAGACTCACACAGAGACCCACAGACTCACAGAGACCCACACTCACACAGAGACTCACAGACACACAGAGACCAGTGGACAGAGACCCACAGACTCACACAGATCCACAGACTCACACAGAGACTCACAGACTCACACAGAGACTCATACAGAGACCCACAGACTCACACAGAGACCCACAGACTCACACAGAGACCCACAGACTCACACAGAGACCCACAGACTCATACAGAGACCCACAGACTCACACAGAGACCCACAAACTCATACAGAGACCCACAGACTCACACAGAGACCCACAGACTCACACAGAGACTCACAGACTCACACAGAGATCCACAGACTCACACAGAGACCCACAGACTCACACAGAGACCCACAGACTCACACAGAGACCCACAGACTCACCCAGAGACCCACAGACTCACACAGAGATCCACAGACAGACCCACAGACTCACACAGAGACCCACAGACTCACACAGAGACCCACAGACACCCACAGACTCATAGAGACCCACAGACTCACACAGAGACCCACAAACTCATACAGAGACCCACAGACTCACACAGAGACCACAGACTCACACAGAGACTCACAGACTCACACAGAGACTCACNGACTCACACAGAGACCCACAGACTCACACAGACTCACAGACTACACACAGAGACCCACAGACTCACACAGAGACCCACAGACTCACCCAGAGACCCACAGACTCACCCAGAGACCCACAGACTCACACAGAGACCCACAGACTCACACATAGGCTCCACATGTGGTGACGCTCCTCTCTCATGCGGTGCCGTGTGCCGTGTGCTGTGTGCCGTGGTGTCGTGGTGCCACTTGTGCCGTGTGCCGTGGTGCCGCCTGCTCCAGGACCCGGCGCTGTGGGCCTGCCTGGCCGCGCTGGCCGTGCGCTGCCGGGAGCTCGAGACGGCGGAAGCCGCGTACGCCGCCATTGGCGAGGTGGGACACCGCTCGGCCCGCACACACGCAGCTCTGTGTGTGTGTGTACACGTGTGTGTGTGAGAGTGTGTGTACGTGTGTGTACGTGTGTGTGTACGTAGGGGTTTGTATGTGTGTGTGACGTGTGTGTGTACGTGTGTGTGTACATGTGAGAGTGTGTACAGTGTGTACGTGTGTGTGTACGTGTGTATGTGTGAGAGTGTGTACGTGTGTGTACGTGTGTGTAGTAGGGGTGTGTGTGAGAGTGTGTGTCTGTGTGTTGTGTGTGTGTGTGTNTGTACGTGTTGTGTGTGTGGTTGTCTGTGTGTGTGTGTGTGTACGTGTGTGTGGTACCTGTCTGTGTACGTGTGTGTGTACGTGTTGTAGTAGGGGTGTGTANGTGTGTGTACGTGTGTTGTGTACGTGTGTGTGTACGTGTGTGTGTGGTGTGTGTACGTGTGTGTGTACGTGTGTGTGAGTGGATGTGTGAGAGTGTGTGTGTGTACGTGTGTTGTGAGAGTGTGTGTGTGAGTGTGTGTGTGTGTAGTGTGTGAGAGTGTGTGAGAGTGTGTGAGGTGTGTNTGTGTACGTGTGTGTGTGAGAGTGTGTGTGTGTGAGATGTGGTNTGTACGTGTGTGTGTGTGTGTACGTGTGTTGTGTACGTGTGTGTGTGTGTGTGTGTACGTGTGTNTGTGTTTGAGTGTGTGTAAGTGTGTGTACGTGTGTNTGTGTGTGTCTGTGTGTGTGTACGTGTGTGTGTAGTGTGTGTGTGTTTGAGTGTGTGTGTGTGTAGTGTGTGTGTGAGAGTGTGTGTACATGTGTGTGTACGTGTGTGTGTACGTGTGTGTGTGTACGTGTGTGTGTGTGTGTACGTGTGTAGGTGTGTGTGTACGTGTGTGTGTGTGTTGTACGTGTGTGTGTGTGTGTGTAAGTGTGTTGTGTGTGTGTGTGTGTGAGTGTGTGTACGTGTGTGTACGTAGGGGTGTGTACGTGTGTGTGTACGTAGGGTTGTCNTGTGTGTGTGTGGTGTGTAGTGTGTGTGTGTACGTGTGTGTGTACGTGTGGCTGTGTANGTGTATGTGTNGGTGTGTAGTGTGTGTGTGTGTGTGTATGTAGGGGTGTGTGTGAGAGTGTGTACGTCTGTGTGTGTGTTCGGTGTGTGTACGTGTGTGTGTGTACGTGTGTGTGTGTGTGTGTACGTAGGGGTGTGTAGTGTGTGCGTGTGTACGTAGGGGTGTGTGTGAGAGTGTGTACGTGTGTGTGTGTGTAGTGTGTGTGAGATGTGAGTGTGTGTGTTTGTGTGTGTGACCATGTGATGGTGTGTACGTGTGTATTCTGCGCTATGAACCTAGCGACACGAGTTCGATTCCCGCTCACGGCCAACACCAGTGACGATTATCTGAACCGGTCTCCCCTAGGTCGACTCAGCCTCAAATGAGTACCTGGTGCGGTGTGTAAACATTGCCACTGGGGAGACAAAGGCGGCCGGGCGTGGTGCTGGCCACCCACCCCCTCGTGTGCCGTGCCGGCCTTCATAGGCGCTCGCTAACAGCACTTGCCCCAACAGTCTGTTAAGGCTACACGGGGGGTCTTTGTCTTTGTGCGTACGTGTGTGTGTGGCGTAAACACAGCGAATTTTTCACAGAGGGGCACAGGTGGTGCATCGCCAGAAGTCANCTCAGTCAGTCGACCCACGGCACCTGCGCCTGCCCCGTGACCTCCTGCCAGAGTGCACGTGGCCTGGCACAAGCGCGGTGGTGACGTCACCGCCACTGATTGGTGGGTGTTGTGGTGGTGGAGCCAGGTGGACCGCGTGGCGTACGTGAGGGCGGCCCGGAGCTGCCGGTGCCGGAGAGCCGCTGGGCGGCGCTGGCGCTACTCAGCGGAGACGTTCACCAGGCCGAGGGCTTCCTGCTACAGGCAGGCCTCACGTACCGGGCGATACGCACTCACATCGACCTCCACAGCTGGGACAGGTCAGTCACTCACACACACACAGACACTCACACATACACTCACACACACAGACACAGACACTCACACACACATACAGACACACACACACTCACACACACACACATGACACTCACACACACACACAGACACACACACACACACAGACACAGACACTCACACACACACACAGACACACACACACTCACACACACAGACACACACACACAGACACACACACACACAGCCACAGACAGACACACACACAGACACACACAGACACACACACACACAGACACACACAGACACAGACACTCACACACACACACAGACACACACACACAGACGTTCACCAGGCCGAGGCTTCCTGCTACAGGCAGGCCTCACGTACCGGGCGATACGCACACACATTGACCTCCACAGCTGGACAGGTCAGTGACACACACACAAAGTGACACACACACACATAGACACACACACACACAGACACACACACAGACACACACACACACACNGACACACACACACACACACAGACACACACACACACACATAGATCCACACTCACACACAGAGACACTCACACACACACACAGACACACACACACAGACACACACACAGTGACACACACACACACACAGACACACACACACACACAGATCCACACCCTTACACTCACATAGATCCACACACAGACACTCACACACACACAGACACACACACACAGACATTCACACCCTTACACACACACACACACAGATCCACACACACACACACAGACACACACACAGACACACACACAGACACACACACACATACAGATCCACACCCTTACACTCACACACACAGACACTCACACACAGACACTCACACACAGACACTCACACACACAGACACTCACACACACACACACACAGACACTCACACACACACACACTGAGACACACAGACACACACACACACACTGAGACACACAGACACTCACACACACACACACACACTCACCACACACACACACACACACAGACACACTCACACACACACAGACATCCACACCCAGATAGACCTCTTCAGCTGCGACCTGTGAGAGTGAGTGGTGGCGCAGTGGTTAGCACCCTCCGCTTTGGTTCTATTCGCCCTCACGGCCACCAACGTGGTTGACGAATATCTGCAGCGGGTTCCTGGGCCTCCCCGAGGTCGACTCAGCCTCAAATGAGTGCCTGTTGCAGCGTTGTGAAGTCAACTCCACCACTAGGGGAGAGACAAAGGCGGCCGGGCGTGGTGCTGGCCACCCACCCCTCGTGCGCCGTCCCAAGATTCATAGGCACTGCTCGCCAACAGCACTCCCAACCAGTCTGTGGGGAATACCTGGGGGACCTTTATCTTTAGAATGAACCGATGCCGCTGGAGATGTTGACTACCTCTCCGGGACGCAGGAGGTCGTGTGTTCGATCCCGACCCTGACGATGCCTGCTGCTGCTGTATATTTGGAGTCTGCGTCTCTCATCATCATCATTACGGTGGCTATGAGATGTTGACTACCTCGCGTGGTATACAGGAGGTCGTGGGTTCGATCTCTGACCCTGACAATGCCTGCTGCTGTATATTTGAAGTCTGCGTCTCTCATCATCATCATCATCACGGTGGCTAGGAGATGTTGACTACCTCGCCTGGTATACAGGAGGTCGTGGGTTCGATCCTGACCCTGACGATGCCTGCTGCTGTATATTTGAAGTCTGCGTCTCTCTCTCTCATCATCATCATCATCACGGTGGCTAGGAGATGTTAACTAACTCGCCTAGTCTGCAGGAGGTCGTGGGTTCGATCTCTGACCCTGACAATGCCTGCTGCTGTATATTTGAAGTCTGCGTCTCTCATCATCATCATCATCACGGTGGCTAGGAGATGTTAACTAACTCGCCTAGTCTGCAGGAGGTCGTGGGTTCGATCCCGACCCTGACGATGCCTGCTGCTGCTGCTGTATATTTGGGTCTCTCTCTCATCATCATCACGGTGGCTAGGAGATGTTAACTACCTCGCCTGGTATACAGGAGGTCGTGGGTTCGACCCTGACCCTGTTGTATATGTGGAGTCTGCGTCTCTCTCTCATCATCATCACGTGGTAGGAGATGTTGACTACCTCGCCTAGTCTGCAGGAGGTCGTGGGTTCGATCCCGACCGTGACGCCTGCTGCTGTATTTGAAGTCTGTGTCTTTCTCATCATCATCACGGTGATGAGATGTTAACTACCTCGCCTGGTATACAGGAGGTCGTGGGTTCGATCCCGACCCTGACGACGCCTGCTGCTGTATATTTGAAGTCTGCGTCTCTCTCACTCATCATCATCACGGTGGCTATGAGATGTTAACTACCTCGCCTGGTCTACAGGAGGTCGTGGGTTCGATCCCGACCCTGACGCCTGCTGCTGCTGCTGCTGCCGTATATTTGGAGTCTGCGTCTCTCTTATCATCATCACGGTGGCTATGAGATGTTGACTACCTCGCCTGGTCTCAGGAGGTCGTGAGTTCGACCCTGACCCTGCTCTATATGTGGAGTCTGCGTGTCTCNTCNTGGCCGCGTGGATTCTCGCCGGCTTCTTCCGATTTCTCCCCTCCACATTTGGNGTCGNGCTAGAGTGTTGGGCTGCTGCTTTTCTCCACGTGACACGATGATGACGATGATGACGATGACGACGATGACGACACGATGATAAATACGATGATGATGACGATGATGATGACNATGACGACGATGACGATGATGACGNTGACGATGATGATGACGTATGNTGATGACGATGATGATGACGACATGATGCGATGATGATGATGAGTGATGNCGATGATGACGACGATGACGATGATGATGACGATGATGATGATGATGACGATGATGATGACGATGATGATGATGATGACGATGATAACGATGATGATGATGATGATGACGACGATGATGATGATGACGATGATGATGATGATGATGATGATGACGNTGATGNTGACAACGATTGATCGATTATGACGATGATGACGATGATGACGACGACANGACGATGACGATGATGATGACGATGATGATGACGACGATGATGACGACGATGATGATGATGATGACGATGACGACGATGACGATGATGACGATGATGACGACGATGATGACATCGGCCGCCTCGTTGAGCCGCCACTAGTGACGGGAAGGCCGCTTCCGTACGTAGCAGCTCAGCCGTGGGGCCTTGCCGGTCAGCGATAAAGACAACGCTGTCCGGTTCTTGCGGCAAAGTCACGTGGGTATCAAGTCAATGAGATCGCAACGTTTCGATCGCAGCACACAAGCAATCGCCATCAGCAACAAGTATAACCCGTAAAAACAAAGTTTTTCACTCTAAATCCTTTATATGCGTGGCGGCTAGAGTCCTCTCGTCCTCTGGCTTGAGATGGCTGCCACCTATGGGTCAGATGATTGTCTGCAGTATTAAGCAATTGGTAATTAAATATTTAATTTGTTTTCCCTAAAAAGTGTAAAATTTTGGAAAAAANTTTCACGAACATTAATTGTCACGCACAACGAGTCTGTGTGCAAAACGTCAGCTCGATTGGATCACGGGAAGTGGGTTAAAAAACGACCGAAAGATTTGCACGGTCGCAAGCAAGCAAGTGAACTTAATATAAAGGATTTAAAAATAAAGAGAATAGTTGAAGCGGCACGCACTCGACCCCTGGCGTTGAGCGCGCGGGGGCAACCCCCGTGGGTGTTTGTGTTGTGTGCAGGGCTCTGGAGCTGGCCGTGAAGCACAAGACCCACGTGGACTCGGTGCTCGCCTTCCGCCAGCGCCACCTGCTGCAGCTGCAGCAGCAGCAGCAGCGGCAGCAGCAAGGCAGCAGCAGCAGCGGCAGGCGGTGGCGGCGGTGGTGGAGACACGTCCACGCTTTCTGCAGTATGCACGCCAGGTGCTGCCTCCCCTCCCCCTCCTCTCTGCCCCTTCTCCTCCTGCTGCGCTTGGAGGTTCGTACCGCCATGCAGCGCTGCAAGGAAGTCGTGCGCTGGTCGCGGCTTGCTGACGGGACCGAGGCTGCCTTCCTGTAGCCCGGCGCTCGCAAATCGCCCGTGAGCGCCATCAAACAAAGTCACTCGCAGCGACAAACCCACATCCATCCTTAGGGGAAGATCGGTGATCCGATCTCCGACCCCTCCCCCCCCCGAGAGAACGGCTTCAAATAGTTTATTCTGAGCGGTTCCGTGAGGTTGTAAGGGGACGAGGGGAAAGTGGTGATGACCCTGCTGAGGCTGCAGTGCCTCTAAATATTGTGAGAAGTAGTCGCCCCCTATGAGTGGCTGGCTGAAGTGCTGTCTGTTGAGGAAGTATCAAGGGGCGATCCAGAGTCTGAATCAGTATCTATCAGAGGTCGCAAACGGGTTTGATTCCTTACCCGTACCCGGCCGCACCAGGGTCGCAAATGGGTACCCGTACCTGTCCCGGCTGGGTACGGGTAGCTGGGTATCGGGTAGGGTATGGGTATCATGTGGGTACAGGTATCGGGTAGGGTACGGGTATCGGGTAGGGTACGGGTCGGGTAGGGTACGGGTATCGGGTAGGGTACGGGTATCGGGTAGGGTACGGGTATCGGGTAGGGTACGGGTATCGGGTAGGGTATCGGGTAGGGTACGGGTAGGGTAGGGTACGGGTATCGGGTAGGGTACGGGTATCATGTAGGGTACGGGTATCGGGTAGGCGGGTAGGGTATCGGGTAGGGTGCGGGTATCGGGTAGGGTGCGGGTATCGGGTAGGGTGCGGGTATCGGGTAGGGTACGGGTATCGGGTAGGGTACGGGTATCGGTAGGTGCGGGTATCTGGTAGGGTACAGGTATCGGGTAGGGTACGTGTAGGGTACAGGTATCGGGTAGGGTACGGGTATCGGGTAGGGTACGGGTATCGGTAGGGTACGGGTACGGGTATCGGGTAGGGTACGGGTATCGGTAGGGTACGGGTATCGGGTAGGGTACGGGTATCGGGTACCCGGTTGCGACCTCTGGTGTCTATACTGCAGGAGGAATCCGCTGAGCTATAAAATGTCCAGTAGGGGCACGGGTAAGAATGTTACAACAAAAAACAGCACAAAGAGATTATTCATTCAATAATGCAATTTATTTTGGAGTAAAAACTCACTCCCCCGCCCCGCTAAAGAGGGCAGCGCGCTACTTTACATGATACATTAAGCGACGGAAGTGCTTCCTGTGAAATCAAGACGCGTGTAGAAATATAAAAATCAGGGGACACGTTCAAGGAAAAGTCAAAAGGGAAAAAAAAAAAAAAAACTTGCTGAGTTTCCCGAACTGTGTTCGGTGCTCGGAGCAAATCTGAGGGCCGGCGAAAGAGAGTGACACATCATCGTGGTTCTTTCGGTAAAGTCACGTAGAAGGGAAATAATAAAACAATGAAAATAAAACTATTCTCACGACGTTTCGTCCACAACGCAAGCAGCCCGTCCTCAGGTGAAGAACAGGGCTGTCGGAAAGACAGCGTCTGAAGAGTGACACATCTTCGGCGCCACACTCGAGAGGGCCTTGATTGAGGTGGGCGGGCCCGGGTAGAGCTGCGTGGCCGGGGTCAAGAGCCATTCCCGGTTCACCTTGGGGTGCGACGGGGATATCCTCTCGCGTCTAAATTATGGAACACCTTCGACCACGAACTTTGAGAAGCCTTCCATGTCTGCACCAGAGGCATCTCCATCTGGAACGACGGGAGGCTGATCAATGCCAAGGGATGGCTCCCGATTAGTTAGCCGCGTTACGTATGCCGATGATCTGGTAATTGCTGCTCGCTCTGAGGAGTTAGTGCACGTGTGACTGTGTGTGTGTGTGTACGTGCATGTGTACACGTGTGTGTGTGTAGTGGGGAGCGGTGGTGCAGCGGTTAGCGCTACGCTGCGCTACGAACCCGGATTCGATTCCCGCTCGCGGCCAACACCACCAGTGACGATTATCTGAACCCGTCCCGGGCGTCCCTAGGTCGACTCAGCCTCAAATGAGTACCTGGTGCGGTGTGTAAACATCGCCACTGGGGAGACAAAGGCGGCCGGGCGTGGTGCTGGCCACCCACCCCCTCGTGTGCCGTGCCGGCCTTCATAGGTGCTCGCTAACAGCACTTGCCCCTACAGTCTGTTAAGGCTACACGGGGATCTTTATCTTTGTGGTGGGGGCAGTAGTGCAGCGATTAGTGCGCTGCGCTAAGGACCCCAGTTGGGTCCCGCTCACGCCCAACACCAGTGACGGTTATCAACACCGGTCCTGGGCCTCCCCTAGGTCGACTCGGCCTCAAATGAGTACCTGGTGCGGTGTGTGGTGAATCACCGGACAGAGGGTGGCCAGGCGTCGGTGTTGGCCACCCTCGCCCCGTCGTNTGCTGCTGCTGCTGCTGCTACTGCTGCTACTACTACTGCTGCTACTGCTACTACTGCTGCTACTACTGCTGCTACTACTACTGCTGCTACTACTGCTGCTACTACTACTGCTGCTGCTGCTGCTACTGCTGCTGCTGCTGCTACTGCTGCTGCTACTGCTACTACTGCTACTGCTGCTACTACTGCTGCTACTGCTACTGCTGCTACTGCTGCTTGCTGCTACTACTACTGCTGCTACTGCTGCTGCTACTGATGCTACTGCTGCTGCTGCTACTGCTGCTGCTACTGCTACTGCTGCTACTGCTGCTTACTGCTGCTACTGCTACTGCTGCTACTGCTG
>WFAB01002416.1:7500-20000 GCA_018977245.1 Lethenteron camtschaticum | reverse complement strand
GCAACTATGCTCAACTGAGACCAGGCTAGTGTGTGTTTGAATGGGGTCCTAGATGGACACCCATCACCGGAGTAGAAGAATGGCAGGCACATCTTACAGATGCCAAGCTGATCTTTTACATTGTACGTAGGCAATCGTGTTAATCGGAGGTGGGCAGATCAGATACACGGTTGGTCCTGATATCAAGGACATGGTCCCGCATCTGCTGGTCCATCACGAGTCCAGTAGATGTTCCTGGATGGACCTCGAATGCATCTACAATTTGTGGATGCGCCGATGCCGGAACAGCATGTTGGTGATTACAAGCCCATGGGCTGCACAGAAGTCCAGCAGCCTCCCATTGTTATTGAGCTCATCTGACCGATGCCTTCCCATCATGGTGACCCAGGTGTTTGCATCATAACCCACCCGGGCATTAAAGTAACCCAACAGGATGACTCTAAATTTCGATTGAAAGCTTTCGTGACTGCAGGGATTCATCTTCTTGGTTCTTTCGGTAAAGTCACGTAGAAGGGAAATAATAAAATAATAAAAATTTAACATAATAAAATAATTCTGACGTTTCGGCCACAACGCAAGCATCCGTCCTCAGGTGTAAACCAGGTCTGTCGGGGAGACAGCGTCTGAATGAAACAGCACACGAGCTTGGAGCATATATATAAGCTGGGTTGGAAGGGGGGAAAGGGCGCTTCGACAAAATAATTTGCATATCAAGAGGAATTTAGCATATTTGTATTATTTTATTACTTCCCTTCTACGCGACTTTACCGAAAGAACCAAGAATATGAATCCCTGCAGTCACGAAAGCTTTAAATCGAAAAATAATTCTCACGATATTTCGGCCACAACGCAAGCAGCCGTCCTCAGGTGAAGACGTCTTTCAGACGCTGTCTCCCCGACAGACCTGGTCTTCACCTGAGGACGGCTGCTTGCGTTGTGGCCGAAACGTCGTGAGAATTATTTTATGATGTTTTATTTTTATTATTTTATTATTTCCCTTCTACGTGACTTACCGAAAGAACCAAGAAGAGGATGACTCTATCCGAGGGGTCACTTTGGCTAGCACCTGGGACAGGAGGTTATAGAAGGCCTCCGACTCATCAGCCTTGCCTGCATCCCTCCACTGATGTTCATCTTCAGTGGGGCGTAAGCAACCACCACCACCATCATTCCTCGCCTCTTGCGGATGGGGAGGAGAGCCCAAGTAGCCTGGGACTCCCAGCTTCCCACACCTCACTGCCATGTTCCCACACCCCCTTCATTATTTTAGTCAAAAGAAGAACCACTCCCTGTTGTTTGGCAGTCCCCTTAACCGAGTGGAGGACTGTCCACCCCTCATGGTGGCTGGAGCCAGAACCGGTCCACCGGACCTCCTGTATTCCACAGAGATCCAGCAGTAAAGCTCCATCTCCCGACAGAGGAGTGGCAGCCTCTCCTCCGCAACGGGAGTTTGAACATTCCACGTGGCCAATCGAAGTAGTCTCCTGTTCTTGGAGGAACCCCAAGAGTGGGGGGGGGGGGAGTTGAGTCTGGCTCTGCCAGATGGAGTTGTCCAGAAGGGGTTCTAACCGCCTGTCCCCATGGGGTCTCCAACACGAGCTCATGCAGGTTACCAGCCCCTCGCACACAAACAGACAAGCACAGGCATAGTTAGATTAAAATCTTTATTGCGCCTTGATTAATCCAACTTTAGATTTAAAGCTTTCGTGACTGCAGGGATTCATATCCTTGGTTCTTTCGGTAAAGTCACGTAGAAGAGAAAAACCGCCACTTTTTTTCAAATTTTCTTGCTGTGGATTTCACACCTGATAACGATTGCTTGTGTTGCAGTCGAAACGTCGTGAGAATGTTTTATATTTTTATTATTTTATTATTTCCCTTCTACGTGACTTTACCGAAAGAACCGAGAATATTTAAGTGATTGTTGTTAGACTACAAAACATTTCAGTAAATCGTTGCACAGAATCAATGTCGTCGTTCCTTCGTGGTCAATTGAACGGCACCACTCTGTAGCAAATCACCAGACAGTCACTCAACTTGGCAACAAGGTGCTTGTGGATTGTGGGTGAAGTTACTGAGCGTCTCATAACACGACGACGGGGAATGATGATGCTTCTGGTGTCCATGATAATGGATAACTATGATGGCGAAGATCACAGATATTTACGAAGATGGAAACTATGTTTGTGTCATCCAATGAGTGGATCAATAGAAGTGATATTGGGCGGAATGACCGGTTATTTCGATGATCGGGAGGCTCAGCCGTACGCGGCTCAGCAGGGCTTGGCGTCGGCAATGAGATCGCACCTGCTCACCACGATCTTCACGTCAGACCACGTGACCCCATAGTAGATGCCCGCGATGGGCCCGCCACGCCTAGCGCCCGTCTCGTAGACCCTGGTGACGGTGGCGCTGTCGGTGCAGGGACGGCACGGGGATGGTCACCGAGTTATGGAATTGATGGTCTCGCTCACGGACTTGCCCTCGCTGATCGTGTGCGTCGTCTCGGCCGTCACCGTCAACGACATGCTGGAGGCGTCGGGGATGCCGGCCGTGATGGACGTTTCCTCTCCGAACGTCACGCTGCTTCGAGGCGCCAGTCCATTTGGCGGCTCAGCGACGTGGCGAGCTCGGCCGTCTTGGTGACCTTCTCGCAGCTCAGGTTCTCCGTGGTTACCGTCTGAATGGACTGCGGCCGCGAGCTGCGAACCTTGGTGCTGGCGACGTCGTAGTGCACGTCGGTCATGCTCTGCGAGAACTGCTGCGTGCTCATGGTGAGCACCTCGTACCTCTTGTACCAGTACTCGTAGCCATTGCACGATACGAAGAACGCCTGGTTTTCCACGCACACCTTGCCCGGCCGTACCTGTCGCGGCCGATGTGGAGGCCGGGGAAGGTGGCGAGCGCGTTGGAAGGCACCTGTCCGTACGAGTCCCTGCGCCACTCCAGAATCTCGAGGTCGTTGTCATTGGTGAGGATCTCGAAGGTCGTCTCTGCCAACTCCTTCTCGCCATACGGCCACAAGCACACGCTCTTCCCCTGCGCTCACCACCACCATCATGGTCATCGTTATTCTCAAGAGCGGTGACGTGACCACGTGTGTGTAGTGGGGAGCGGTGGTGCAGCGGTTAGCGCTACGCTGCGCTACGAACCAGGCGACCCGGGTTCGATTCCCGCTCATGGCCAACACCGGTGACGATTATCCGAACCGGTCCTGGGCCTCCCCTAGGTCGACTCGGCCTCAAATGAGTACCTGGTGCGGTGTGTAAACATCGCCTCCCCCATTCTCTCTCCCCTGTCCCTGATTATCTCCGTTATTCTCACCCCCTTCTCCCCTTTCTCCTGTCCCTGTCCTCTCTCTGTGTCTCCCCTTACTCCTTCTGGGTTCTTTCGGTAAAGTCACGTAGAATGGAAATAATAAAATAATAAAAATAAAACATAATACAATAATTCTCACGACGTTTCGGCCACAAAGCAAGCAGCCGTCCTCAGGTGAAGAACAGGTCTGTCGGAAAGACAGCGTCTGAATGTCTTTCCGACACCTGAGGACGGCTGCTTGCGTTGTGGCCGAAACGTCGTGAGAATTGTATTTTATTATGTTTTATTTTTATTATTTTATTATTTCCCTTCTACGTGACTTTACCGAAAGAACCAAGAAGATGAATCCCTGCAGTCACGAAAGCTTTAAATCGAAATCTACCCTTACTCTTTCCTGATTGTTAAAAGCTGGTTACAGATACATTGATGCGGTCTAACCCAAAAGCTTCTGGTGGATCATATTGGTCGCTTGAGCCGACATGAGAATTGGATTTTACCCTTTCTGGCACCAAAACAGTTGTGCTCAGATGTTCAAACACAAATGACGATTATCTCTGAATGGGTGCTGGGCCTCTCCAAGGTCGACTCGGCCTCAAATGAGTGGGGAGTCAAAGGTGGCAAACTCCTAACATACCGTTCACCAAAGCGGTCTGTGACGAGGAAGACGGAAAACCGATTCGAAGGCGGGCAGCAGGTGTTGGTTGTTGCAGTTGGCACTTCCTACTTGATATGGTACCCAGAGCCCGAGCGATTGGAGAAGTAGACCCGGCACACGTAGACCGTCTTGCCGATGTAGTCGTTCCAGATTGACACGGCCCATGGCGGCACCTCCCCGTGAAGTCCACCCACAGCAGGAGCACGTTCACTCCGGGATGGGGCGTTGAGACCCCGTGGAGCGCCTCCGCACCACCACGGGAGGTCGCCTCTCATCGGATTCTGGAATCAAAAAGGTTCAGACGCACGGGGGGTGGTTTGGGGGCTCGCGCAAAGAAATTTGGTGACGAAAATATTCACCGAGCGCCCATTTCACTTTTGGCAACGATGACCGTGGGTGGACACAAAAAATAAATGGACGTAACAATGACTCGGACCGCTGTCCCCATCCAAAGACCAACCGCGGCTATGACGAGGCAACGTGAGTGAGTCTCAATGAAGACACACACAGGCGCCCGAACGTGCAAATTGTCTCTGTGTGTGAAAGGATTCAGCTCACGCGGTGTTCAGCGAAGGTGCCTTCATCCGATGACCCATAGGTAACATCCCCGGTCATACAGCGGGAACACACCACGCTTCAGTAACTCCGCATCCATAAATCCCTCCTCTCTCGCTGTCCTCTGTTATCACCTGGTCCACATTCCTTGCCAGTCCACTCATTGTCCAGGGCTTTGGCTCAGATGTGTAACTGGCCTATTTGATAATTGTTTTTTTACCCTTCTATCTGGCAACAAAACTGACACCTTTTTTTACAAGGAGTCATGTTTGCGTAGACCACAATACCTGCAGTCATAATGCAAACAGAAAACAAAATAAAAGGGTAAAAAACCAATTATGTTTTGCTACTGGCAAAGGAGGTTCCAATGGTGTAAATTCTTAATGCCCCGAGCTCTCATACTCTGATGGTGCATTGTCTTTGAGTTGTGCGCCTTTTGGCGTCATCTGGTCCAACACCATGTGAGACTAGGCTCTAAGGAAAGCTGTCTCGGGTGTGGACCAATCAACTTCAAGGACAGTGCATACATTATCAGAGTTGTGTTTTTTGTTTGCATTATGACTGCAGGTATTGTGGTCTATGCAAACGTGACTCCTTGTAAAAAGGTGTCAGTTTTGTTGCCAGATAGAAGGGTAAAAAAACAATTATCATATTTTTTACTGCCAAATGAGGTTCCAATGGTGTAAATGCTTACCCGAGTTCTCATACTCTGATGGTGCATTGTCTTGAGTTGTGCGCCTTTTGGCGTCATCTGGTCCAACCCATGTGAGACTAGGCTCTAAGGAAAGCTGTCTCGGGTGTGGACCAATCAACTTCAAGGACAGTGCACATTATCAGAGTTGTGTTTTTTGTTTGTATTATGACTGCAGGTATTGTGGTCTATGTAAACATGACTCCTTGTAAAAAGGTGTCAGTTTTGTTGCCAGATAGAAGGGTAAAAACCAATTATCAATTGGGTCACAGTTCCTATGATCACTGTTTCATTGCTTTTAGGCTTTATTTTGGTGATTTCGAAAACGTGTTTTGGTTTGCCATGTTTGTTTGTTGTATACAGAGTTAGACTGACCTTAATCTAAGTTGTCTTGTGGTTGTTGTTGTTGTTTGACTTGCATCCCACTGGGATGTTTGCACACAGCGTTGGTGTACGGTGCTTTTCTGCAATATTTTGCTGTCTTTTCTTGGATTTTCTGTTTGCGCTCAGTCACATGGTCACTTTAAGATGTTTTCTTGTTCATGTTTTTGTTTTTNGTTTGTTGCGTTGCACCCGATTCAAGAGCCGAATGGCTCACAGGGTTATACCTAATCATGAACTTTAATCTTAATTTTGGAGCTTTCGTGACTGCAGAAATTACTCTTGGTTCTTTCGGTAAAGTCACGTATAAAGATAAAATAATAAATTAGATACTAGCATACTACGACGTTTCGTCACAAATGTCTGACCCCCCCCCCCTAGGTGTATGAACCCTTACCCCCAACCCCCCACCCCCACACCAATCTCATTGTCATCATCATCGTTCATCTGAAATGTATGTAAAGCGAATGCAATGTGTATGTTTGATTGTGTTATTGTGCAATGTACTGCAATTTAGTCGGCGTTTAGTTCACAAACAGGCAACTTCGTTAAGCTTGACGGGTCTGACCGCGGTTCCCCTAAGGGGCCGTCCATAAATGACGTCACGCACCTGGGGGGGGGGANGGGGGTCAGACATTGTGACGATGTGTGACGATGGGGGGTGAGAAATGTGACGTCACATCAAAATGCGCAACTTTAAATGAATACAGACAACACGTTCTACTTAATTAAATTGGCTTTGTAATAAATGTTTCTCCTACAACATCAGAGTGCAGCGCCACATTAAATACGCACCACAATGACAACAATAGTTTAAAGCGATTTGAAGCATTTTTGGGGGGGGGGGGCAGAGCTTTGTGACGTCATATTTGAGGGGGGGGGGCAGAGCTTTGTGACGTCATATTTGAGGGGGGAGGGGCAGAGCTTTGTGACGTCATATTTGAGGGGGGGGGGCAGAGCTTTGTGACGTCATATTTGAGGGGGGGGGNCAGAGCTTTGTGACGTCATATTTGAGGGGGGGGGCAGAGCTTTGTGACGTCATATTTGAGGGGGGGGGCAGAGCTTTGTGACGTCATATTTGAGGGGGGGCAGAGCTTTGTGACGTCATATTTGAGGGGGGGGCAGAGCTTTGTGACGTCATATTTGAGGGGGGGGCAGAGCTTTGTGACGTCATATTTGAGGGGGGGGGGGCAGAGCTTTGTGACGTCATATTTGAGGGGGGGGCAGAGCTTTGTGACGTCATATTTGAGGGGGGGGCAGAGCTTTGTGACGTCATATTTGAGGGGGGGGCAGAGCTTTGTGACGTCATATTGAGGGGGGGGGCAGAGCTTTGTGACGTCATATTTGAGGGGGGGGGCAGAGCTTTGTGACGTCATATTTGAGGGGGGGGCAGAGCTTTGTGACGTCATATTTGAGGGGGGGGNCAGAGCTTTGTGACGTCATATTTGAGGGGGGGGGCAGAGCTTGTGACGTCATATTTGAGGGGAGGGGAGAGCTTTGTGACGTCATATTTGAGGGGGGGGGCAGAGCTTTGTGACGTCATATTTGAGGGGGGGGGCAGAGCTTTGTGACGTCATATTTGAGGGGGGGGGCAGAGCTTTGTGACGTCATATTTGAGGGGGGGGCAGAGCTTTGTGACGTCATATTTGAGGGGGGGGGGGCAGAGCTTTGTGACGTCATATTTGAGGGGGGGGCAGAGCTTTGTGACGTCATATTTGAGGGGGGGGGCAGAGCTTTGTGACGTCATATTTGAGGGGGGGGGCAGAGCTTTGTGACGTCATATTTGAGGGGGGGGCAGAGCTTTGTGACGTCATATTTGAGGGGGGGGGGGGCAGAGCTTTGTGACGTCATATTTGAGGGGGGGGGCAGAGCTTTGTGACGTCATATTTGAGGGGGGGGGCAGAGCTTTGTGACGTCATATTTGAGGGGGGGGGCAGAGCTTTGTGACGTCATATTTGAGGGGGGGGCAGAGCTTTGTGACGTCATATTTGAGGGGGGGGCAGAGCTTTGTGACGTCATATTTGAGGGGGGGGCAGAGCTTTGTGACGTCATATTTGAGGGGGGGGGGCAGAGCTTTGTGACGTCATATTTGAGGGGGGGGCAGAGCTTTGTGACGTCATATTTGAGGGGGGGGGCAGAGCTTTGTGACGTCATATTTGAGGGGGGGGGGCAGAGCTTTGTGACGTCATATTTGAGGGGGGGGCAGAGCTTTGTGACGTCATATTTGAGGGGGGGGGGGCAGAGCTTTGTGACGTCATATTGAGGGGGGGGGGCAGAGCTTTGTGACGTCATATTTGAGGGGGGGGGCAGAGCTTTGTGACGTCATATTTGAGGGGGGGGGCAGAGCTTTGTGACGTCATATTTGAGGGGGGGGNCAGAGCTTTGTGACGTCATATTTGAGGGGGGGGGCAGAGCTTTGTGACGTCATATTTGAGGGGGGGGCAGAGCTTTGTGACGTCATATTTGAGGGGGGGGGGCAGAGCTTTGTGACGTCATATTTGAGGGGGGGGGCAGAGCTTTGTGACGTCATATTTGAGGGGGGGGGCAGAGCTTTGTGACGTCATATTTGAGGGGGGGGGCAGAGCTTTGTGACGTCATATTTGAGGGGGGGGCAGAGCTTTGTGACGTCATATTTGAGGGGGGGGGCAGAGCTTTGTGACGTCATATTTGAGGGGGGGGGNCAGAGCTTTGTGACGTCATATTTGAGGGGGGGGGGGCAGAGCTTTGTGACGTCATATTTGAGGGGGGGGGGGCAGAGCTTTGTGACGTCATATTTGAGGGGGGGGGGCAGAGCTTTGTGACGTCATATTTGAGGGGGGGGNCAGAGCTTTGTGACGTCATATTTGAGGGGGGGGCAGAGCTTTGTGACGTCATATTTGAGGGGGGGGGNCAGAGCTTTGTGACGTCATATTTGAGGGGGGGGGGCAGAGCTTTGTGACGTCATATTTGAGGGGGGGGGCAGAGCTTTGTGACGTCATATTTGAGGGGGGGGGCAGAGCTTTGTGACGTCATATTTGAGGGGGGGGGCAGAGCTTTGTGACGTCATATTTGAGGGGGGGGNCAGAGCTTTGTGACGTCATATTTGAGGGGGGGGGCAGAGCTTTGTGACGTCATATTTGAGGGGGGGGGGGGCAGAGCTTTGTGACGTCATATTTGAGGGGGGGCAGAGCTTTGTGACGTCATATTTGAGGGGGGGGGGCAGAGCTTTGTGACGTCATATTTGAGGGGGGANGGCAGAGCTTTGTGACGTCATATTGAGGGGGGCAGAGCTTTGTGACGTCATATTGAGGGGGGGCAGAGCTTTGTGACGTCATATTTGAGGGGGGGGGNCAGAGCTTTGTGACGTCATATTTGAGGGGGGGGGGCAGAGCTTTGTGACGTCATATTTGAGGGGGGGGGNCAGAGCTTTGTGACGTCATATTTGAGGGGGGGGCAGAGCTTTGTGACGTCATATTTGAGGGGGGGGGCAGAGCTTTGTGACGTCATATTTGAGGGGGGGGCAGAGCTTTGTGACGTCATATTTGAGGGGGGGGGGCAGAGCTTTGTGACGTCATATTTGAGGGGGGGGCAGAGCTTTGTGACGTCATATTTGAGGGGGGAGGGCAGAGCTTTGTGACGTCATATTTGAGGGGGGCAGAGCTTTGTGACGTCATATTTGAGGGGGGAGGGCAGAGCTTTGTGACGTCATATTTGAGGGGGGGGGCAGAGCTTTGTGACGTCATATTTGAGGGGGGAGGGCAGAGCTTTGTGACGTCATATTTGAGGGGGGGGGCAGAGCTTTGTGACGTCATATTTGAGGGGGGGGCAGAGCTTTGTGACGTCATATTTGAGGGGGGAGGGCAGAGCTTTGTGACGTCATATTGAGGGGGGGNCAGAGCTTTGTGACGTCATATTTGAGGGGGGGGGCAGAGCTTTGTGACGTCATATTTGAGGGGGGGGGCAGAGCTTTGTGACGTCATATTTGAGGGGGGGGGNCAGAGCTTTGTGACGTCATATTTGAGGGGGGAGGGGCAGAGCTTTGTGACGTCATATTTGAGGGGGGAGGGGCAGAGCTTTGTGACGTCATATTTGAGGGGGGAGGGGCAGAGCTTTGTGACGTCATATTTGAGGGGGGAGGGGCAGAGCTTTGTGACGTCATATTTGAGGGGGGAGGGGCAGAGCTTTGTGACGTCATATTTGAGGGGGGAGGGGCAGAGCTTTGTGACGTCATATTTGAGGGGGGGGGCAGAGCTTTGTGACGTCATATTTGAGGGGGGGGGCAGAGCTTTGTGACGTCATATTTGAGGGGGGAGGGGCAGAGCTTTGTGACGTCATATTTGAGGGGGGAGGGCAGAGCTTTGTGACGTCATATTTGAGGGGGGGGGCAGAGCTTTGTGACGTCATATTTGAGGGGGGAGGGGCAGAGCTTTGTGACGTCATATTTGAGGGGGGGAGGGGCAGAGCTTTGTGACGTCATATTTGAGGGGGGGAGGGCAGAGCTTTGTGACGTCATATTTGAGGGGGGAGGGCAGAGCTTTGTGACGTCATATTTGAGGGGGNAGGGGCAGAGCTTTGTGACGTCATATTGAGGGGGGAGGGCAGAGCTTTGTGACGTCATATTTGAGGGGGGGGGCAGAGCTTTGTGACGTCATATTTGAGGGGGGGGGCAGAGCTTTGTGACGTCATATTTGAGGGGGAGGGGCAGAGCTTTGTGACGTCATATTGAGGGGGGGGGCAGAGCTTTGTGAGTCATATTTGAGGGGGGGGGCAGAGCTTTGTGACGTCATATTTGAGGGGGGAGGGGCAGAGCTTTGTGACGTCATATTTGAGGGGGGAGGGGCAGAGCTTTGTGACGTCATATTTGAGGGGGGAGGGGCAGAGCTTTGTGACGTCATATTTGAGGGGGGAGGGGCAGAGCTTTGTGACGTCATATTTGAGGGGGGAGGGCAGAGCTTTGTGACGTCATATTTGAGGGGGGAGGGGCAGAGCTTTGTGACGTCATATTTGAGGGGGGAGGGGCAGAGCTTTGTGACGTCATATTTGAGGGGGGAGGGCAGAGCTTTGTGACGTCATATTTGAGGGGGGGGGGCAGAGCTTTGTGACGTCATATTTGAGGGGGGGGGNCAGAGCTTTGTGACGCCGTGTGACGAAGGGGGGGGTCAAAAATCATCCAAACTCGCGTGACGTCATTTATGGACGGCCTCTCAGGTTGACCACACACAGCACCAAGTGACTCATTTGAGGCTGAGTCGACCCTTGGGGAGGCAAAGCCGTCGGATGACGTCACGCGCACAACAAACGCAGTAGGATGACGTCACGCGCCCACAAACGTGATTACACCGTCAAGTGACGTCACGCAGCCACGAACTCCGTAGGGTGACGTCACGCTCCGCCACTTCGGCAGTCGGGTGACGTCAGACGCGTTCATTACAGCAGTCGGATGACGTCACGCGCTCACTAACTCCGTAGGGTGACGTCACGCGCCTATAACGCGGTTGGATTACGTCACGCACCCGCTCAAAAGCAGTGAGTGACGTCAGGCGCCTTCATGCCAGCAGTGGGATGACGTCACGCGCTCACTAACTCCGCAGGTGACGTCACGCGCCCCTTAAAGCAGTCGGGTGACGTCACGCGCTCACTAACTCCGCAGGGTGACGTCACGCACGCCATTAAAGCAGTCGGATGACGTCACGCGCCGCCGCTGTACCAGGCAATGGGTGAGCAGCCTCCAACTACTGTACCATCTACTGTATCGCCTACTGTACCATCTACTGTACAATGTTGCCGACTGTACTACTGTAGCACGCTTTACTGTACTGTCCACGCTACTGTCTACAGTATACAGTACACGACTGTCCACTGTACTCGAGCTACTGTGCTCTACCGCACTGTCTACTGTACTCCACTGTCTACTGTACTGCCTACTGTATATGATCATTGGTCATGGTCTGTGGGTCTCTGTGTGAGTCTGTGGGTCTCTGTGTGAGTCTGTGAGTCTCTGTGTGAGTCTGTGAGTCTCTGTGTGAGTCTGTGGGTCTCTGTGTGAGTCTGTGGGTCTCTGTGTGAGTCTGTGGGTCTCTGTGTGAGTCTGTGGGTCTCTGTGTGAGTCTGTGGTCTCTGTGTGAGTCTCTGTGTGAGTCTGTGGGTCTCTGTGTGAGTCTGTGGGTCTCTGTGTGAGTCTGTGGGTCTCTGTGTGAGTCTGTGAGTCTCTGTGTGAGTCTGTGTCTCTGTGTGAGTCTGTGTCTCTGTGTGAGTCTGTGGGTCTCTGTGTGAGTCTCTGTGTGAGTCTCTGTGTGAGTCTCTGGGTCTCTGTGTGAGTCTGTGGGTCTCTGTGTGACTCTGTGGGTCTCTGTGTGAGTCTCTGTGTGAGTCTCTGTGTGAGTCTCTGTGTGAGTCTCTGGGTCTCTGTGTGAGTCTCTGTGTGAGTCTCTGTGTGAGTCTCTGTGTGAGTCTGTGGGTCTCTGTGTGAGTCTCTGTGTGAGTCTGTGGGTCTCTGTGTGAGTCTCTGTGTGAGTCTCTGTGTGAGTCTCTGGGTCTCTGTGTGAGTCTGTGGGTCTCTGTGTGACTCTGTGGGTCTCTGTGTGAGTCTGTGGGTCTCTGTGTGAGTCTCTGTGTGAGTCTGTGGGTCTCTGTGTGAGTCTGTTGGTCTCTGTGTGAGTCTGTGGGTCTCTGTGTGAGTCTGTGGGTCTCTGCGTGAGTCTGTGAGTCTCTCTGTGTGAGTCTGTGTGTCTCTGCGTGAGTCTGTGGGTCTCTGTGTGAGTCTGTGGGTCTCTGCGTGAGTCTGTGGGTCTCTTTGTGTGCGAGTCTGTGGGTCTCTGTGTGAGTCTATTGGCCTCTCCGTGTAAGTCTGTGTGTGTGTGAGTCTGTGTGTGTGTGAGTCTGTGTGTGTGTGCTGTTCCGGGGAATTTCCATTTGGTACAG